>VZTY01015783.1:17520-37303 GCA_013400935.1 Turnix velox
CCTGATGTAGTGAGAGGTGTCCCTGCCTATGGCAGGGGGGTGGAACTAGATGATCTTTAAGGTCCCTTCCAACCCAAACTATTTTATGATTCTGTGAATCAGGACCACTTCGACCTGCATGATAGAGCCTGAAAGCACCACAGCAACACCAATGGTTGTGTGTCTTACCCAGGGTCACCTGCTATACTATGGCAGTAGGAATTTGGCCAGGGCTGCAGAACCTGCTGAAAACCTGGGTCACCATTTGTGACCTTTTCTCACCATTTGATGTAGCACTACTAACTCTGCCAAGGCAAACTGTGGTGCACCTGCTTGTAATTGTGAGGGAGAGGTGGACGTCTGTCTCCCACCAGAGCATGCAGCCAGTAGATGGCTCTCCCATCTCCCAGAGCTGCTAGAAACAACTTATTTGAAAGGCAGAGTTCTGCTGATTGGCCTCATGAGGAGCATTTCCAGGATGACTGATGGGAAGTCAAAGGTGACACCTGTGTGGTCACTCCCTGGGCTACCTATTTGATCACTGAAAGATCCAGAAGAATTCTACATTCCTGCCTAAGAGGCCACTAACTCTCATGGGTATTTTTGGCCTCCCTCACACAGCACTGATGCCCTTCTTTGCTCTTCTCCAGGGTGGAGTTCCAGAACAAGTTCTACGTAGGAGCTGGCTACAAATTCTCTCCATTCTCCTTCAAGTATATCATTGATGGCATCACAGAAGAGTGAAGCCAATGCATCACTGCTTTGCTTCTCAGAGCAGGATCTTCTTTCTTGTGGTTGCTCACCAGCAGGGTAGAGTATGTGGGATGAAACCACATGAGATGTGGCCTTTNTGCTAGTACCTATGTACTGGGACATCAATCCCACTGGGCAATGGAGACTCCTCCCTTTAAAGGGACGTCAGAGCTCCCTTCTCCATCTCTGAGCTGCTTCCTGGAGCCACCTTCCTATCTTCTTTATCTTGTGGTAGTCGTGGGCACATGTGGGGATCACACCCTGCAGTTCTGCTCTATACCTGAGCAATCAACATAAGGACATTGAGCTGTTGGAGCAGGTCCAGAGGAGGCCACCAAGATGATCAAAGGGTTGGAGCAACTGCCTTATGAAGACAGGCTGAAGGAGTTGGAGTTGTTCAGCTTGGTGAAGAGAAGGCTCAGGGGGGGACCTCAGAGTAGCTTCTCAATACCTGAAGAGGGCCTACAGAAAGGCAGGGGTAGGACTTTTTAATAGGATATGTGATGGAAAAAGTAGGAATAATGGATATAAATTGAAAGAGGGGAGATTCAGGCAAGATATAAGAAAGAAATTCTTTACTATGAGGGTAGAAAAACACTGGAAGAAGTTGCCCAGAGAGGATGGCCCCTCTCTGGAGGTGTTTAAGGCCAGGCTGGACAAGGCACTGAGCAGCCTGATGTAGTGAGAGGTGTCCCTGCCTATGGCAGGGGGTTTGGAATTCAATGATCTTTAAGGTCCCTTCCAACCCAAACTATTCTATGATTCTGTGAATCAGGACCACCTCGACCTGCATGATAGAGCCTGAAAGCACCACAGCAACACCAATGGTTGTGTGTCTTACCCAGGGTCACCTGCTATACTATGGCAGTAGGAATTTGGCCAGGGCTGCAGAACCTGCTGAAAACCTGGGTCAGCATTTGTGACCTTTTGTCACCATTTGATGTAGCACCACTAACTCTGCCAAGGCAAACTGTGGTGCAAATTGTGAGGGAGAGGTGGATGTCTGTCTCCCACCAGAGCACGCAGCCAGTAGATGGCTCTCCCATCTCCCAGAGCTGCTAGAAACAACTTATTTGAAAGGCAGAGTTCTGCTGATTGGCCTCATGAGGAGCATTTCCAGGATGACTGATGGGAAGTCAAAGGTGACACCTGTGTGGTCACTCCCTGGGATACCTATTTGATCACTGAAAGATCCAGAAGAATTCTACATTCCTGCCTAAGAGGCCACTAACTCTCATGGGTATTTTTGGCCTCCCTCACACAGCACTGATGCCCTTCTTTGCTCTTCTCCAGGGTGGAGTTCCAGAACAAGTTCTACGTAGGAGCTGGCTACAAATTCTCTCCATTCTCCTTCAAGTATATCATTGATGGCATCACAGAAGAGTGAAGCCAATGCATCACTGCTTTGCTTCTCAGAGCAGGATCTTCTTTCTTGTGGTTGCTCACCAGCAGGGTAGAGCATATGGGATGAAACCACATGAGATGTGGCCTTTGGAAGAAGAGCGGCTGTAAAAGAAAATATTCTAGTTGCATTCACATAGTCTGTTGTATCAGCTGAGAGATGAACTGCAGCACGGAGGCTGGCTGGACCTTTGGCTGATGTTTTTGTCAAGTACCTGGTCCTAAGCATTTGTTTAGGTCAACACTGCAGACTGCTTAGTTGAGAAGAGGAGATACAGCTTTTTAATTAAATTGGTTATTAATAATCAACCAGCATGTGTTTTGCTCCCTTTACTGCCTTTGTGGCATATTCCTTTCTGAGGAAAATATGTTTTGGGTGTTGTTTCAAGCTGTGGGTTGTTCATAAGACAACAATTATGTCCTTTAAAGATCACAGCCCTTTGTTTAGCACACAGTGCAAACCCTCTCAAAGACAGATCATATTGCAGGCTTACAATTTTCTACATCCTTTACAACATACAACAATCCTCTTTTCATCTGTTTTGCTGACAGAACTGGATTATAGACATTTGCACACGTCATCACTTAACAGAAGTGTTAGTTCTGAGCTGTGCAAACAAAGGAGTGTGCCAATTTCCACATTGGCAGCCAGCTTACTTCTCTCCATTGACTCGTCTCTCACTGGAGACTTAAGATGACTCCCCTTGTGCTGTATTTTTCAAGAGGGATTGTTAAAGCAGACTATATAGAAGTGCTGGTAATTAATTTTCTGTTCTCCTTTCTGTTCTGAAACCAGTTGAAATGAATTTGAAACATTGATGTCTTGTTATCTTTCCTAAATATTCCTCTGTTGCTAATGTTTCCAGTTGAATAGCATTCATTCTAATAGACCTTTTTTTCTAAACCCATGGAGGAAGTAAAATTCCAGCATAGCACACCAATTGTTTGGAAGAAAACAACACTCGCTTCAATGGAGTGTGACCAAGCAAGCCCCATTTTCAAATCTCACACTTGTGATATCCAGCTCCACAAAAGAAACCCTCCTGGGACTGTTCCCATACCAGCATGTGGTGGAACAGTCACCACAGGCTTGAGAACTGCCTTCCTGCTACAGTGGCTGGGAAGATATTAGGAAAAAATTTCACACNCACCTAAGTTGGCTTCAGCAGGTCAAAGAAGGGACTGGTGTCTGCAGTGCTCAAGCTCTGCTGGTGGCTTTCCAGGGAATGGAAAAGAAGCCTTACAAGGCTACTAGTGCTGCAGGACCTTCCTCAAAAGCCTGTCTGCTAAAGTCTTGCTGCTTTTACAATAGGGTTGTCTCCCCATTGACCTCTTGTCCAACAAGAAGGGATGGGCAAGCATCATAACATGTGGTGAGCAGCCCCCATGAAGGGGTAGTTGCCACAGGGCAAGCACAGGTCAGCATCTCACCTGCAGCACTTGTGGAGGTGGAGGCAGATGTAGAGGGACCTGTCTGTGCTTGGTGACAAGGAAACCTGACTCCTGGGGGCTGGATCCCTTACCCACAGCACTGCCAATGCTGTAAAAAGGAAATAACAGAAGGAAACTAAACAGAAAAGAGGAAAGGACTGCTCCTCTGTTCCTGAGAGACACTGCAGAGGTAAGAAATCTTCATTTAAAAATGAAAAAAATCTAATATATCTAATTTAATCAAGCCTTGGCTTAGGAGAGGGGTGTATCTGCTCATTTATATGACACATGCAGAAGCTTTTTGATTTTACTGACAAAGTCACAGCTGGTGTCTCAAGCAGCATTTCATACCTTGGACACTTCATTGCCCCTCAAACCTCCTTTTTTTGCCTGGTCCTAGCACCACTTTCACCTGTGCACGTGGTAGTTTGAATGAAGGATCACTATTTTCCCTGCCAGCAGTAGCTCTGTCACTCAGGGGTGTTTTTTTTCACTCATGTGATTGGAGTTTTCAGTGGGATTTACAAACTGAATCCTGTGATGCCCTGAAGAGATGTGATAGACACTAGCTGCTACATCAGGGCAAACAGGGCTGCAAATGTTTGTGATGAGCAAACTGTGGGTTCAGGAGGAGATTTAGGAGATTTACTGAAGTGTTGCATCTGTCTTTTGGACATAGATGCTAGAGCACAGCATACAGTGCCAGAGATTTAGCTCAGCTTTCTTGGTTTCCCATGCATGAATGAATTTTGCATCAGATGCCCCAATTCTCTGGAGAGAGTGGGATGAAGGTGTCTGCACAGATTTCTGATGTTCTTAGAGATGCTCTTGATTTGAGAGCAGTGTGAGTGCCCTGTAGATGTTATCCTCTATCCCCAGGCTTCTGGAGTTCTCTTGGTTAATGTGAGGTGTCAGATTTGGCAGTGCACCCTTCTGCTTGAGAATCTGAGCCTCACCAGGGGTCCTGCTCAGTAATGTCAGGAATTGAGGTTTCCTCCCTTTTTCTGGAAGAGCTGCAGCACTTCTCAGAATGGGGACATGTGGCCCAGAGCAGATGAGAGCTAGTGAAACGCTTCAGTGCCTCTTAGTAAAGCTTAGCAGAGTTATCCCACCATCAGGATGGAGGGGACAAGGGCCCAGGGCTTAACCCCAGCTCCTTGGACTATGCCTATTGTAGTCTACAGAGGACAGTGGCTGTTTACCCAGGCACAGGCATGATGTGGCTGCTTAGGACAGAACGTGTTTGTAGCTCCCTGATTATGATGGAAGGGGAAAGGAGAAAAACAGGTTCTCAAATGTTGTTATTGCATAGCCCTTTGCAATTCAGCCAGATGATAAGGCTTTACTCTCTCCCATGGGCTCTTCCAACCACCTTGTTTGGTTGCTCTTGAGCCAGTTCCCCTTGGAAATGATGCCTAGCTGGTGGCCAGCATGGTCAGCTGCTGGCCCTGTGAGCTGCTGGCAGCTATTTCTGCCTCCAAGGACACTGCTGAGAGACAACTGTAACCAGACCCTACACATCCTCTTTACTGGGCTGTAATATTCTGTAACAACAAGGCACCTGATCAACTATTCTACTAATCTACTATTAGCCCTTAATGACCTCCTTATAACCATTACTCATTATAATGCTTTTAATGTATCCAATCTGGGATACTCTGTGTGCTTTCTGTGTTCATACCACACTTTATCTCAGCTGGTATTTTATGTCTTTCATTAATTACTCTTGTTCACTGATTCCCTCAAGCTCACTCCCTACTGAAGCCTCCCCAATAACTGCTGGGTGGCCATAAAAACTGCCTGGGCCAAGTCCAGCACACCCAAAGGGAGATAATCAGAGGAGAGGATGTCTCTCAGAAGAGTGATCTCCAGCCCCAGTGTCTAAGCATACATTTGGCAGGAATCCTTGTGGGCTAAAGCAAGCAGCATGCTTAATCCCTGTCCTGGGATTAAGATGAGCTTTCCTTACCAGGAAAGGTTTTTGCTATCAGGCCAAGGGATCTAAAGCTGGGAAAAACAAACACCAGCCTTCCCCATGCTGTAGTCCAGAACCTGTGGTTGTTTTTTGCTGACCTGAGAGGATGGGGATCAGTGTTGTGTGAGGAGAGGATCAGGTTTGCAGCAACAAGCAGTGTGCTGGCACTGGACTTTGCTGGGTGAGGACGAGTTTGGTGCTTGCCTTTGGCTAGCTATGCCATCCTAGGGCTAGGGGAACAGGCTGAGCCATGCTGTTCTTCAGTTCCACTGGCTTGTGCCTCTGTGGGTCCCCCCAGTGGGTTGAGTAGTTACAGGAGGAAGCATCTCTACCACCCACCCAGTGCCAGCTCCTCAGGGTTTGCTGTTTATGCCTCCAACAGGGTCAACATGGTGCTGGTCGTGTCAGACTCTTGGAGATGTCTCTGCACTGTGTTTCACCTCTGGGCTGTGAAAGTCATCACACATACTGTCATGTTAGCAACTTTCCTGTTTTCTCTTAGGCAGTCCCTGGACTTTCCATAAAAATGGTCAAATGAAGGCAGTGTCTGATCTCTGTCAGTTCAACTAAGTTGTCTTCTGATGTTTTTAAGTCTTTTTCACAAAAAAAACCCAAAAAAACCTCCCCAAAAAAACCCAACAAAAACCAAACAAAAAAACCCAACCAAACAACCAAACAAAAAAACCCCAAACAAACAAACAAAAACCCCTAAAAACCAAACCAAAGCAAAACAAAAACAAATAAAAAACCCCAACTCCTGCAGCCCCCCCAACAATAACAAAATACAACACTATGGGAATTAAAGTCCTCGTAGCTCCCTGAATGAAGCTGCTGTTTGAGCACATGAAGTTCTGCCTACTCCAGCATGGGGTGATGCTTTTCTGGTTTATTTTTCAGATGGTTTTGTGACTTGTCCAGAAGTTTCACAGTTAACTCCCAGCCTTGCCCATCAGTGGTGGTGGACCCCATCCAGAGCAGAGATGGCCAGCACACTGGAAAAAGTAGAAAATACTATCAGCTTGGAGGAAATTCAGACAGAGAGGCAAGAATCTCCAAAAGGTGAGTTTCTATTGGCAGAACTAAACATTTGGGTTCTCATTTAGTCAAGGTAGAGGGAGATCTCCAGTCCTGGCACTCCAGCTACATCAAACCTCTGTACTTGGAACCACAAGCTTCATACTGCTTCTTTCCTATCACAACTAACAGACTGGTGGCATCTATTTAGAGTTACGGGAAGAACTGTCTTATTTTTAATGTCTTGCTGCATGTAGACACCTTACAGTTGTGATCCAAGGTTTCTTGGATCATTATTTTTTTAAAACAATGCATTTTATATAAAAAACATTGTAAAATGAAAGAAAATGTAGCAAAACATTAAAAGAGAAGTTCTGCATCTGAAAACCAGAAAGAATTATGTCCTGAAATTTTGCTTCATGTTCTGTTCCATCCTAGATTTTGATGGGTTTGAGATGTCTCAGTTGTGAGATAAATGGCCTGACAGATGAAGTTATGCAGCTATGACTTTAACTAAATAAGAACTTAAAAGTATACATATACTGAGAGCTTTCTGCCAGGTCTGTTTATAAAGTCATCCCAGCCCTGGTCTGGAGTTGCTTCATTGGTTTCTGAAATGGGGTGTAAAAGTTAGGAATAAAGGCTTAGGGGATGAAATTGAGGAGCAGAGTCCCTGGCTTTGCTCCTCTTGCAGGACTTGGACCTGGGGCAGACCCCAGTTCACACCACCTATGCTGGGACTGGGCTTGTTCCCGAGGGACACAGAAGGGCTGACCCACATAGGGGCTTGGTCAAGAGGAGGAAGTAGACCATTGCCCAGATGCATCCCCAGCCATGGGTTTCCGAAGCATCTGGGGCAACTCAGCCTGTCCTTCCTCTATGCCTAGCTTGCCCTCTTCCCACTTGCTGAACCTGTTCTCATAAACCCCTGATGCCACCAGCATGCACAGCACCTTATTAGTGGGCACACAGGTGGTAGAGGTGTTAAACCTTTTTCCTGGCAAGTTTCATTGCCCAGAAACATCCCCAGCCATGGGTTTCTGAGGCACCTGGGGCAACTCAGCTTGTCCTTCCTCCATGCCCAGCTTGCCCTCTTCCCACCTGCTGAACCTGTTCTCATAGACCCCTGATGCACCCTGATGCCACCAGCATGCACAGGGGTTTATTAGTGGGCACACAGGTGGTAGNAGGCACCTTCCTCCATGCCCAGCCTGCCCTCTTTCCACTTGCTGAACTTGTTCTCATAAACCACTGATGCCACCAGCATGCACAGGACTTTATTAGTGGGCACACAGGTGGTAGAGGTGTTAAACCTTTTTCCTGGCAAGTTTCATTGCCCAGAAACATCCCCAGCCATGGGTTTCTGAGGCACCTGAGGCACCTTCCTCCATGCCCAGCCTGCCCTCTTTCCACTTGCTGAACTTGTTCTCATAAACCACTGATGCCACCAGCATGCACAGGGGTTTATTAGTGGGCACACAAGTGGTAGAGGTGTTCAGCCTTTTTCCTAGTGAGTTCCCACAACACAAGAAATGTTCACATTTCCTAGAGGGGAGATAGAGTTTGTCTGCAAATACGGGCTTTGGCTCTGTTCTTCCCTCTCTTTGGTGTTCAGGGCAGAAGACATTTACAGTGGAAGAAGCTGTGGAAAGCATTGGGTTTGGGAGATTCCACATCATGCTCTTCTTCATCATGGGTAGCACTGGGGTAAGTGTCTGCAGCCATCTGCACTGGCACTTTTCTCATCTTCCTTATTACTGTGCAATAACAACCATAAGCATCCTGGGCACAGATCACAGCCCATTTTTTTCCCCACACACACCTTCTCAGACAGGATTTCTGCTGTTGTTTCCTTTGATCATAATCAATATAGGCTAAAATAGGTGTCAGACCTATCACAGGGCAAAGCTGAGCAGGTTGGCCCAGAACAACCTGGCCAGGCTGCTGCCTTGGTGCACTGATGGGATATGGAGTCCACATCTCTCAAGATATTCAAAACCAATCTGGATGCATTCCTGTGCAACCTGCTGTAGGAGAATCTGGTATGGCAGGGGAATTGGACTAGATGATCTCTAAAGGCCCCTTCCAACCCCTACTATTCTGTGATGTGTCTCCAATAGTGCCTGAGAATTAAGTTCAGCCTCATAACTGTACTTTTCACACCACACAGAGGGCATGCAAACCCTGTGCAATCTGGCATGGAAGGGCTGTCCTTCTCTTACCCTTGGCTACCTGAAAAATTTCCAAAATGTCAGGGTCTTGGGTTAATGGTACATCTTGCCTGGAAGGTGGGGCAAAAGCCTGAATCCTGCCTGAGGTAAAAATGCATGAGGACACAACCATGAGGATCACTGCAGCTGAGGTGTAAAAGCCTTTAGCAATGTATAAATGATAGGCTTATTTCTTAACTGAAGCCAGCTGGTGGGGCAAAGAGCCAATGGAGCAATGAAGTTTTTAATCAAAAACAGTTTTAAGAGGTCATCTTTGTGTTAAGAGTCAAATTCACAGCTGGATACCTAACCAAGCAGATTGATTTCCAGATATAGTAGAAGACCTTCCACTGGCACATCTGGGTAAGTTTTCTCTGCAAAGGATGAGTCTTTCCAGCCTTGCTAGATAGAGTGTCCTTAGATACTCACTTTCTAGCTGCACCTTTTTCCCCTTCTCCTCTTGTTTCCAAATACTCAGGCCTTCCAGATCAGTCATAAGATGTCAGACCCCTGTGGAGGCACCAGGGCTTCCGAGGGCTGTTTTGACATGGTGGGACTGCCTTGGCTTTAGTTTTGGTAGTACTGAGGTATTTCTCCTGTAGCTTCCCTTCTTGCTAATGTGCACACTTGTTCCAAAAGGTGGCTGAAGCCATGGAGATCATGCTTATAGCTGTTGTGTCTCCTTTCATCCGATGTGAGTGGCAGCTTCATGACTGGCAGGTGGCTTTGGTAACAACGGTGAGTGACTTTTGTTCCCTATATATAGTTGTCCACTCTATAGGTATTGCCCAGGGAACCACCACAGGCTTTGTAAAGTAAGTTTCCCAATGGACTCAATAAATTCCTAGGGCCTCTCAAGGACAGGAACGGTGTTAAAACTAGAAAACTAGAAAGAAAATTGATGAGAGCAAATATCTTCACCCAGAGCTATGATGATAGAATAGTTTGGGTTGGAAGGGACCTTAAAGATCATCCAGTTCCAACCCCACTGCCATAGGCAGGGACACCTCCCATTAGATCAGGTTGCTCAGTGCCTTGTCCAGCCTAGACAAGCCAAACAAGACCTCACTTCTGTATTCTATTTTGAACTCCTTGACATCCAGTCCTCATCTTTGAGGGCTGAAGCTCTCAGTGCCTACATGGAGGAAATCAACCCCTGAAAGCCACCTTGATCATGGTTCTGGGTGCTGCAGCTCATGCTGATGCTTGAAAAGCATTCAACTAACCCACAGTTCAAAGAACAGAGCTGCCTGGTGCTGCCCAAAGTGTGCCCTCCACAGCTGAGTTTCAATTCCCCTTAGATGGTGTTTTTTGGCTACATGATCTTCAGCATAGTGCTTGGGCTCTTGGCTGACAGGTACGGCCGCTGGAAGGTGAGTGAGCACAACCTTTTCCCAAGCCCCACAGAAGCCATGCACCTGTCTGTGCCTGTGGTTTGATTACCCTAATTTTGACCCTTTTGCAGATTTTGCTGCTCTCTTTCCTCTGGGCAGCCTATTTCTCCCTGCTGACCTCGTTTGCCCCATCCTACATCTGGTTTGTATTCCTGCGAGCCATGGTAGGAGGTGGTGTAGCGGGCCATGCACAAGGGTAAGGTGCTGCTTCTTCTCCTCACAGCACAGCTAGAAACAAGCCAACCTTCATGAGAAGGGTTAGTGGAGGCACCTATGGACCCCAGGGGTCGATTGCCTAGGGTTTGCTGCAGGAAAGGTTCTTCATTTCCTTTTAGCTTGACCAGTGCCCAGTTGAGCCTGATAAGCCATGGCTGTGCTGCAACTGGGAGGACATAGAATCATAGAATCATAGAATAGTTTGGGTTGGAAAGGACCTTAAAGATCATCTAGTTCCAACCCCCCTGCCATGGGCCAGGACACCTCCCACTACATCAGGCTGCCCAGTGCCCTGTCCAGCCTGGTCTTGAGCACCTCCAGAGAGGGCCATCCACAACCTCTCTGGGCAACCTCTTCCAGTGTTTCACCACTTGACTTATGTCAAGTCTAAATCTACCCTCTTTCAATTTACATCTGTTGTTTCTGGTCCTCCCATCAGATATCTTATTAAAAAGTCCTTCCCCTGCCTTTCCATAGGACCCCCTCAGGTACTGATAAGTTACTATAAGGTCCCCCCTAAGCCTTCTCTTCTCCAGGCTGAACAACCCAACTCCTTCAGCCTGTCCTCATAGGGCAGTTGCTCCATGCCCAAGAAGGGGCCTCCTTGGGACTGGAAGAGCAAAAAGGAGTGAATTCCCACATTGCCTTAAAAATAACACTGTTCAGTAATTTCACAGAATCCCAGTCACTTGACCTACATTGCAGTTCCCGAGGATGCCTGAGCCCAGGAACAGAAGGGGCAGCTGGTTTATATTAAGCCAGTGACAGAGGGATTATTAAGCACATATATTATAAAAACAATTAGACAGGTAACAGATGAGCAAAAGCTGATCCCTCATAAAAAAAAAAGTCTCAACGATTCTGCTTAAATAGCAAATTCTTCTTGAGCTGATGTAAAATGTTCCCACTTAAATGAAACTTTTCTCCCCGATGCAAAGGAAAGAGGGACATGGGGAGAGAGAGGAGAAATTCACAATATTTACAGCCATTTCACATGGGATCTGGGGAAATAAATTAGTTTTTTCAGCTACATCAGGGAATCAAATGCAACATTTCAGCATCTTTCTTGGCTTCTTGAAGGATGGAGAGAAGTTTCATATTTTGTAAAACTCCTTGGTATCTTTAACAGAAAGAGCCAATGTGAATCTCTCCCTAACCAAGCCAAGAAAGCCCAATTTATGCTTATGACCTAGAGAAACACCACTGCCAGGTCCTCCCACAAGGGCTATCCAATTGTTGGATAAAAAGTGGAATGGACTGTTTCCTTTACTTAATGAAAAAAGTTTCACTAAAAATTTCCACTTTTGATGCATCAGTCACCCCACAGGTCTTCCCTGTAGGTTCCCTGACACACAGACCTCATGGCTGTATCCCATAACTGTGGCCTGGAAGGTTCTTATGCTGTCTAGCTTTCTTATGTGCAGTTTTGTGCCCTGTTTGAGTGAAAGCCACATTGAGCAGGTTCGAGGAGGGAGCCTAGTGCTCTCAGCAGTAGCAGAGGGATGGTGTTCTGTCTATGGCAACAGCAACCAGCATGGATTAGGCTAAACAGAACTGCTATTTAATCAGCATAGAAATTCTTTTTGTTGCTGTATTTCTGCATTTTTCTACCTTTTTTTTTTTTGCTAGGCTTATCATAAAAACAGAATTTCTGCCCATTAAATACCGAGGATACCTGTTGCCATTATCTCAGGTAAGACTGAGCACACTACTTTTTCTTCTAGCCCAGGTTGAACTGCAGTGCTCCTCAGTAGAGATCTCCACCTATCTGTGGAGCCAGATCAAAAGGGAAGAAAATGGAAAAATTATTGCCATGTATTGATGTTTTAACTTCTTCCCCTCCCTTGGAAAGGTATTTTGGTTGGCTGGATCCCTGTTAATCATTGGCCTGGCATCAGTGGTGAACCCAACCATTGGCTGGCGATGGCTGATCAGAATTGCATCTATCCCTGGCATCCTTCTCATCCTGGTTTTCCAGGTAGGAAGAGCTCCACACACTGCCACACCATCACTGGTCTGGTCTGTCCCCAGGCACTAACAGGCATTGCCTTCCAGCCCCACACAAGCTGAGGGTGTTCTTGTGTCCCCCTTCCACCACTGCAGCTCTCTCATTCAAGAAAGTGGGGGAGATCCCTGTGGTGGGGAGGATGCAGATTAGCTGCTGGGGAGTGATTACCCTGTGGGAGCTGACTTGCCTTTGCCTTTTATTTGCAAAGCATCTGGTTTTGCTCCCCTGCTGCAGCCCACCAGCACCCCAGGATCCAGTGTCCAGGCTACAAGTAGTATCCAGGGGCCATGGTGATGGGTTGAGCATCTAGAGAAGAGGCTAGCTGAGATGTGTAAAAAATCACAAGTGATATCTTCAGTTTGCTGCCCACTGAACACCCTCTTAAATCTTTATATCTGCTATGGCTGAGGGAAGAAGCCTCACTAAATGGTTCACAGAGTAACCAGGGTCAACCACAGCTTCCCCAGGTTTAGTCATGCTTCTGCACCATCAAACCCAGATATAAGGACCATCTTATTTGTGAGGGGTGATGTGGAAAATCCCCACTTATGGTGCTCATGGGCACTGAAGTGCTTAGATCTGGCTGGCTCAAACTCTGGGGATGTTAAATCTCTTCCCTCTGAACTGCTACCTGGACAGTTCAATGTAAGGATGCTGTGAGTGCTCACTCATATAACTTTGATGTTTGAGATCCCCAACTATTTTGCAGAAAAAAAAATTAATAGCAAAAGTTTATAGTCCAGGAAAAGAAAAGGACACAGTCAGTATATACACCTATTTAAAAGGAGTTTTCAATTCAGTTTATCCCAGAGTCAGCACGGTACAACATCTCCACAGGAAATGTGGCAGCTGCCACGGCCACTCTGCAGAGGATAGCCAAGATGAATGGGGCAGTGATGCCAGAAGGAGTGCTGAGAGAACCCAGCAAGGTAAGCCAAGCCCCCTCCATCCTAGACAGGGATGCCAGCTTCGAGGAGGGAGCAGGACAGCCAAGTACATCTCACTCTGCCTCTCTCCCCCTCCTTGCCCGCTTTCTTTGCAAGTATTTATTGAATGTGATGATGAAGATGTCATTTTTCTTTTGGAGACACTAGTATTGTCCCTCAAAGTGGAATTGGGTTTTCTGCTTCTTTTGTTTTTTTGATTTGTTTTCTTTGGTTTTGCTCAGAAAAATGCCACAAGGAGAAAATATTTCCTTCCTTTACCACAAAAACAATTCCCAGAAAGCTGCATTATTTCTTATATCCCATTCATTCTCCTGTGGTGTCCCCTGTTCTGTGAGATCTGGGACCTGTCCCTTGAGTTCTCTCTCTGGCCATTCAAGCTGCAAGGATCCCTGCCATGAGGTCACCCCACCACTCCGACAGGCTTCTCCCAGCTTGTCTACTGGGTCCCAGAACCCGAGGTCCATGAGTGTGGAGCCAGGAACCAGAAGAAGAGGGTCAAAGGAAGAGAGGCCATTTCAGAGCTACCACTGTTTGCACCTGTATGCAGATGAGCAGCTCAAGATTTGAGCACTACTGGATCAAAATGTCCAAAAACACATTGTGGGTGGTTGTAGGCGGGAAAGAAAGGAGCTGAGGGCTAACCCCTTCCCCCCCAAGGCTGTTCCCCCTTATCCCAAATATGGTCTCTGCTACCTGCAGGGTGGGAGAGGACTTATTCAGGTGGTTTCTTTGACCCCTCAAGAGATTTGACAAAACTACTGTCTAGAGCCTCAATTTTTTCCAGATCTTTTATGTCCCTTTCCTGGACCTCTTTGCTGCTTATTCAATCCCACGGGCACCAAGCATTGTCCTTAGCAATTCATGCAAGATGGTGCTATTGTATTGGAATTAATTAGGATTAAAGCTTCCCTGTAGTTTAATTGAATTTATGTAATGGACCCACATTGGCTGTGGGAAGGGTTTTTGTTAGATGTGCACCCTTGCAGGCTTAACCAGTGATGAGAAGAATGGAAATAAAGCCAATACAAGCCATCTCTGTGAACTGGTCTCCTCTTGCTGGTGGGATGCTGGGACAGTTGCTGGCTCATAGGGAGCAGTGGGACTGGAAGGGCACTCCCATCCAGCTTAATAACATTTGCTTAACATTAATTTGCTTAACATTAAGCTCTGCTTAACAGCATTTCAGGCCTCTCAGAAAGATGTATGTGGCCACAGACTCACTCCACAGGCAAAGTGGCAGACTGCTCCCCTGTCAATAGCACACGGGGCAATAGGATCTGCCAGCAGACTTGGCTGTACTTGCCCCCCCAGCATGGTGATGGTCATGCTGGGGGAGTGTATGGGGAGTGTTCAGTGTGCTCTTTTCCCCCCTCCCTTCCCATGCTTTGCAACATGTCTTTGTGAAGAGTGGTTTTCCTCCATGGAGGGTTGATGGGATGCTGTGTTGCACCATCTGTCAGTCTGTCTGTGCCATCAGCAGCCTGGGGTGAGGGCAAGGGGGCCAAGGGATCCAGCCACTGCTGCAGAGCACTCACCCTTGTATGAAGGATGCCTTTTTAAAAGCTGTTTCTCTCAAATACTTCGTAGGAAAGGAGAGGAAGATTCAAGGACCTCCTGCACCCCAAATATCTCAGAACCACTTTGCAGATATGGATCATATGGTAAAATATTTTTTTTCTTCTCTTGCTTTCAGGCTCATTCTCTTATTTTGAACACGTGTAGGTCCCACTTCTTCCTCAGGAGATGGCTGCAGATCCTTGGCAGCTGGAGAAGGAATAAGTGGGCATGGGTCACCATAAACTTGTTCTAATCTCAGCTCATGCTTCAGAAACCCTATGTGGGTTGCTGTTAACACAGGCAGAAAAAAGCTGGACTTTTAGGATGATTTCAGGACATGGCAGCTCAGTGGTGTGTGGGGAAAGAGCTAGGAGTAAACCCAGGCCAGCAGTGTGCCCCAGCAGTGTGCTTTCTTTCTTTCATGTAAACTTGTCTTTCCCAAGAGCAGGACAATGGCCCCACCTTTGCAGTCTGGTCAATGTAGCAGTGAAATTAGGGCTCCAAAAGAAACTCATTAAACTGTTACCAGTGCCACTGTCGGGGAAAATTAAGATTGAAGAGAGATGGATTTCATAATGCACTGCTCCTTGGAGCTGTATGCAAGGATAATACATGTTTCATTTGCTTTGCTGTCTGGAATGGAAATGTATAAATAATAAGTCCATGGGAACTCATCGACCCAAACTGTTGCTAAGTCAGGTCTTGAATTTTTTATGTTCTTTTTCCATCAATTTGTGCAAGCATTACAAAATAGCTTCATTTTTCTTTCTTTCTTTTTCTTTTCTTTTTCTTTCTGGAGGAGGCACTGAGCAGCCTGATGTAGTGCGAGGTGTCCCTGTCTGTGGCAGGGGGGCTGGAAGTAGATGATCTTTTAGTGCCTTCCAACCCAAACTATTCTATGAGGAGCTCATGTGGGCAGCTGAGGTTCCAGGGCAGCCAAAATTTGCTGCATTTAAGTTTCCCTCTTGTGTCCACCCACTCAACTGCAATGTCTCCCTCTCCAGGTTTGGCATAGCTTTTGCTTATTATGGTGTCATCTTGGCCAGTGCCGAGTTACTGGAACGAGACCTTAGCTGTGGCTCCACCATGACATCACCTGTGCAGGACCCTGGAGATGATTCTGAGGAGAGCCACAGCCCCTGCTACTGCCACTTGTTTGGGCCTGATGCCTACCAGACCATGATCATCAGCACAGCTGGAGAGATTGCATGTAACCTCTTGTCCCCTCCCTGCCCTGCTGGTCCCTTTTCTCGGCCAGCTGTTAGACCCTGAAAAGCTTTTAACTGTGCATTCACTTAGTGATGTGACAGAGGTTGAAATATCCTCATCATTGCCATGAAGTGACAGGCTCTTCAAATGGTTTGTCTGTGGCATAGAACATGGGCCACAAGGTGGAGAGGGGTAAGGGAGACCATCATTTTCTAGGTGAATAATTCAGCTTCTGCTTGCAGCATGGGTCCTTCCAACAGCAGAGACAAAGGAGTCCTTGCTTGGGCTACAGGGTAAAATTTCTCCTAACTTACCAGAACCCAACCTGGCTTCCTGAATTCCCAGACCATGTAGTTTTGGGGTCACAAATAAGCAAATATTGCAAATAGTCACATCAATGGAAGTGAATGCATCATGCTAGTGCCTTACTTTGCAAGAGATGGTGGCCTCAGGAGCACATCCTGATCTGAGCTGTACAGTAAGGGATAACCAAGTGCCCAGGGAACCTGCAGTCAACCAAAATGCCCCCTGGTGCAACCTTTTGGGGAGAACTTGAGAGAACCTGGCACTGTGTGTGCTTCTAGTGTTGCAACACTCCTGGGAGGTGTATGTTTTCCTTTCTTCTTGTCTCAGCAACTTATCAACAAAGAGAGCAGATGTGGGGTCCTGGACTGAGGACCAGTGGAGGGGTGCACCCAGACATCAGCCTGGATTCCAGCTCATGGGGGGAATTATTCAAGATACACTCAGGATCCCACTTTTTGGCTGGGCAGTGGCCAGAGGGAGTGAAACCACCAGACCAGTGTGTGCCTTCCTTGCATAGCTCAGAGCAGGCTTTGGTGTCCTATCCTATCCAACAAGGGACTTTCAGAAAAGGACAGGCACCATCCTTTCTGGGTAAGGACAAAGATAAAAGGAACATGGTGGCAAACTCCAGTGTTTGGGTACAGGAAGGGAATCACAGAATTTGTGCATTTTGTAGGGCACCTGGGGTGCAGAGAGGAGCTTTTTGAGGCACACTGCATGAAGTCTACCAAGGCAGATAATCATTGCAGTTAGGTCACCTAGCATTAATTCTTTCTTTTTTCTTTTTTTTTTTTGCTATCAGTAAATCCTTTGAACATTCTTGGCATCAATTTCCTTGGAAGACGTCTGAGCCTGTGTATCACCATGGGATGTACAGCCCTATTTTTTCTTCTCCTCAATATCTGCACTTCAAGGTAGTGTCTCCCAGCATGTGGGTGGTTTTGGTGCAATACCTGTAGTATTCTCAGATCATCTGTATGTGAGGCCAGTATTTCTGTGAACCTGGAAAACCTTCTCTAACTCTCTTCTGGGTAAAGCTGTGGCAGCAGATGCTGTGGTGCTGGAGTGTGCAGAGCAACTCGCATGAATGAGCCCCTAAACCTTCCCCTAAACATACAAGTAATTGCTTCCTAGTGCAACCCAGAAAATTAGTGGGAGGTGTCCCTGCCTATGGGAGGGGGATTGGAACTAGATGATCTTTAAGGCCCCTTCTAGCCCAAACTATTCTATGATACTATGATTTCTTTCACAAACCTGTCTAAAAAAAAAGATTATACTTGTCAGCAGTCAACTTTTCCTTCTGCTTTCCCTCATCAAGCTGGTAAAATCCTTAGTTCAGAACCTATATTGGGTTGCATCTCTGCTGACCATGCTCTTTGCTTTTTTCTCTAGTGCAGGCATGATTGGGTTCCTCTTCATGCTGCGGGCCTTGGTTTCAGCAAATTTCAACACTATCTACATTTACACAGCAGAGGTGAGTTTTCCTGGATGTACATTAAGCAGCTCTTTATGTCCCTGTACCCAGAAAGGGAGCCATATTTATTGACTAATTAGAATCACCCTCATTGAACTGTCACTGGCCACATGGTTTTTATATGCCCTACTGAGCCACCTGTTTGTCAGCTACTACAAAATGTTATTTTTGAGGATGTGTAGCATCCAACACCCACAATCCTTACCTTCTACAGCCCCTGTAAAGTTGGAAAATAAGAGGAAGCTTTTACAGCACTTAAGAGATTGATGTGAGATAGAATGTGAGGGTACACACACACCATTCTATTTCCACTTACCAGAAATGTCCACAAGTAGAATAATCCTTCAGCAAGCTTGTTCATCAAACCATTTTGGAGCCATGAGTTCTGTGGGTTAAGTATGAATTGATGGACTTCATTACTCTCTTTTAAACAGTTGAAGAGGTTGCCCAGAGAGGTTGTGGATGCCCCCTCTCTGGAGGTGATTAAGGCCAGGCTGGACATGACACTGAGCAGCCTGACCTAGTGGGAGGTGTCCCTGTCCCTAGTTGGAACTAGATGATCTTTAAGGTCCCTTCCAACTCAAACTATTCTATGATTCTACATCCACTGCTTTACAATTGTCTACCTCAGAAAATGTTATCAGGTTGGTCAAGCATGACTTCCCCTTGGTGAATCCATGCTGACTGCCCCTAATGACCCACTTTTCTCAACCCTCACATCTTCATTTGTTGGGAATAAAAATGGCAGATTTCTAATGGCACAAAAAATATAAAGAAGAGCCTTCATTTCTATTTTATCTTATCCCACCAGCAGCTCTTGTGAACATAATGAGTCTCTCTGAAGTAAAAGAAATAAACAAAAAAAAAGGAAAAACTAGGGCACATATCACAGACCACTGTTGCACTAACTATGTTTCTTTCTGTGCTGCTTTAGGTTTATCCCACCACAATGCGAGCTCTTGGGATGGGAACAAGTGGGTCACTGTGTCGTGTTGGAGCCATGATGGCCCCATTCATATCACAAGTAAGAGCCTGAGTGATGGTGGTTGGTTTATATTATTGCTAAGAAATAGCCAGACAGATGCCTCACAAGAATAACAAGAATATACAACTTCACAGGAATAAACCCACCAAAAAAGGGAGATGTATACAATTCCCACCACCACCACCACTCAGCACTTTAGTTCCTTAACTGCCATTGGGACAGAGTCTTTGCCAGATGCAGATCTTCAAAAAAACCTCTTCCCATAACTCAGCTTGCTGGCTGATGTTTTCTGAAAGTTTTAAAATTCACCAGACGTAGTTTTCCCATAATTGAGTCTTTCAGGTGTTTTTGATCCTTGCTCACCTGTTAATGAACTGCCCTCCACCCCCTGCTCCACCCAGCTGATGTTTGAACTGCTCTTTTGCCTGCAGGTGCTTATAAATGCTTCTTTCCTTGGAGCCCTGTGTCTTTTTGCATCTGTGTGTGTGGTATGTGCAATCTCTGCACTCACCCTGCCTATCGAGACCAAGGGCAGGGCACTGCAGGTTTGTATCACCAGCCCAGGACTTCCTGTAGGTATTAACATCCTATTTAGAAACTAGTAGATGATGACTTGGACAGCATTCAAATCAAATTCTCCTGAGTTCTGTAAGCCAAAGGAAGTCCTGACAGGCAAGCATGGGAACATGCTGCTGCAGCAGCTTAAAGCTCACTCACTGTGGTTGCCAAAAGCTTGTTCTTCACAAAGGAACAAAACAGAAGACCCGTCCTAGCCCCAGATCACTCATGCCAGCACAGTATCTTCACTTCATAAAAACCTTTACCTGTTTCTCCAGACCTAACTTGAAGCTCACAGGCTCATACTCTGGTCAGCCTGTTCTGTAGGGAGAGAGGACAGCCAGCAGGTCAAGAGAGGTGATTTTG
>VZTY01015783.1:37477-51866 GCA_013400935.1 Turnix velox
ATGGAGTTCCACCCCCCCTGCCATAGGCAGGGACACCTCCCCGTATATCAGGCTGCTCAGTGCCTTGTCTCCCATGCAGAAGTTGTGCTAGTTTAATTGGAGAAGATGGGAGCACTTCTGCAGTCCCTCAATTCAGCAATACCAGCATGGAAATCTTCACATCACATATGAAGTGTGCCCACATCTCACTGCCTCTTACTCTGCAGTCTTACCTGTGTCGACCAGGTGGCCATGTGCTGAATAATCCACATTCTTCAGCAGCCTAGAGCAAGACACATGTTTGATCAAAATGCTTTATGTGGGCTTCAGAATCAGTCTTTAAAAAAGAAAAAAACACCCATATATACAGACACATATTACACAGAAATACACACTTCACTTCATTGGGTCACATCTTCTAAGGTTTGCCCAAGGTGCATGGGACAGTTCATCTTAGGGTTTTCAGGAAAGCAACATATTAACCATTTCCTGCTTCTAGAAATGCTTCTCTTTGAGAAATGGTTGGGGCTTTATTTTGTTTGGTTTTTGGGGTCTTTTTTTTCCAATATCCTATTGAAAATATTTATATGATGCCCTATAAAAGACATGGGGGGAATAATAATAAAAAGGATGGAAAGGAAGCAAATCAAAGTAGCTTAGTCCTCTCTGTGGGTGAAATTCTACCCCATGCACCAAGGCCAGGGAGCCATTTAAGCCTTCAAATAGATGGATTTACAGTAATTACTAAACAAAACACTTTGTTAAAACTGCTTTAGACATAAAAGCAGAGCTTTGATTCAGCAACAGTTGGACTAACTCTGGCTAGCAGCAGTTGAGATAAATGGGAGTGTAATGATTCCTTAATAGTATTCCTTCTTTTCCTGGGGACTTAACTCACTACCATTATTATTTGCTACAAATAAAGTGGTAAAAGCTCCAGCTGCCAGCCTTTACATACACAAAACAGGATGGAAAACATGGAAATATGCATAAATGTTTGTGTGCTCTGAGAAGCTGCCAGTAGATCTTAAATTCAGCTTGCTAGCTCTTATCTTGTGCTCATTCAGGGACTGTTGTAAGTTTTGTCCAAGGGCTTTACACAGTACAGTCATCCAATCCCTACAAGAATTTAAATGAATAATGTAAAAGCACTTTTAACATGGCAATTTCTTTAGTCCTAAGGCTCCAGGCAATAGCTGTGCTCCTTAAAGTTAGTGCTAAACGAAACAACTAAAAAAAAAAAATAAGTAAATTTTTGTGAAAGCTAGACAATGACATTTAAAAAGTGTATCTACTCCCATTTCAATTTATTAGGACAGCATCAGTACTTGTTCAAAGCAGTCAAGGGGATTGTGTATCAGTGGCAAACCCTTTTGAACACACACAAATGCATATTATTTTTCCCCTGTATCCTTTTCTGTTGGTATTCATGTGCATTTTATGAAAGTTACTGAATTTTTTTTTCCCTTTCCCTTTTTAGCAAGTAAAATGAAAGTGAGTGTTTGATGTTGAATTGGATCAGAAAGAAAAATAAACCTCTGGAATCTGTCATTTCCTGTGAGCTGCATTTGATGTTGATTGCTTCTCCATACCATTTCCATTACGGAAAAATTGTGAGTGAACAGCACAAGAGCTAGGATTTGTAGAGATAAATGGCAAAGTTCTCAACAACGTTCCCTTTCTTATGATTCAATAAATGGATGCTTTCTACCTGTCCTGTGAAGTGAGATGCAAGTCTCTTTACTACTTGTGCTATTGGTAGTGACAGTGTATAGACATGGAGGAAAAAGACCAAAAGAAAATCAAACCAAAAACTATAAAGGAAAAAACTGCCACAGTTCAGTGTATTGCTGCCAAGGGGAGAAAGGATGGGGTTTGCTACAGCAGTTGGAAAGAAAAAGGTTATTTTCCCTGAAGGGATCTTGATAAAGATTCTTAAGGTGACATTCAAGAGCCCAAAATGAACGTTAAGTCACATTCTTCCAGTGGATTATTTAAATGGGGCCATTTTTAAATACTTTCATAGAATCACAGAGTTGGAAGGGATCTTGACAGACCATCTAGTCCAACCCCCCTGCAGTGAGCAGGGACATCTTGCACTAGATGAGGTTGCTCAGGGACTCATCAAGCCTGGTCTTAAATGTCCCCACAGATAGGGCCTCCACAACTGGCAACCATTGCCAGTGTCTCAGAACCCTCATGGTGAAGAACAACAACCTAATGCCAAGTCTAAATCTGCCCTGCTCTAGTTTAAAAACTATTGCCCTAGTTCTATCACCACCTGCCCTTGCAAACAGTCCCTGTCCCAGCTTTCCTGTAGACCCCATTCAGGTACCTGGCCTGGAGGATTACATCCGTGTTCCTCTCCCAAGTACTTTCTGCTGGGAGAATGACTTGAGTGTGAATCTTTTCACATGTCTAACTTCACCTCAAAATACACCTCTGCCTAATAAATCTGGCTCCTGAGAAATACACCGTGACACTTGATGACAGTTTACCAAGGTGACAGGGTACCTAAGACTTCCAGGCACATCTAGATCTCATAAGACTTCCAATGTTACAATGGCAGTTCCTCTTTTATTTCTTCATCCTGTGCTATTGCAGGATGCACTGATCACACTTGTTAAGATTGGACTCCCCCTCCACCCTCTTTGGCTCATTCACCTCTCCTGGTTTCTTTATGGTACTGTGGGATGCTAAAACTCCTGTGCTACAAACATCTCTCTTCAGGAAATAAATTTTTCCAGAAAAATAAATAACAAAAATAAAGGAAAAAAAATGGCCAAAGCAAACACACACACCACATGCCCCCCAAAAAACCAAATAAAACAAAAAAGGTAAAATAAATGGTTACTCTAGCAGCTTAAAAATCAACCACATGATCATGGTGGTGTCTCATCTAGTTAGATGCTTAAAAGGGACCTTTTTCTGGGTGCCAACATATGCAGCAGGGAGGCACAACCAACACTTGTATCTAGCCTCTTCGATGATCTCTCCACAGCTCCACATCAGTGCAAGTCAAAAGCAAGTTCAGCTACACCCAGATGTCCTCACAATTACATTTGCAAAACTCTGGCATAACTGGAGCTCAATTAATCTGGGAAACTCAGTTTTCATTTAAGCTGACAGAAATTAAGAGTATAAATGAACCACTGAAGCAACCATAGACAAGTACTTCTCTACCTCTACAATATCTGAGGGCAGAAAACAACCGGCCATATTGTTCTCAGTGCTTCTGAACAAAAAAAAAAGGTGATTTCTTCTTATACCTCCCCTTCCTTACCTTCTGGTGATTTTAGCAGGGACAGAAAAAGGGTTAAAGAGCAATTTCTTTTTTTTTCTTCACCTCTTCAAACTTGTGTACTTTCTCAAGAGAATAACACTGCTGGTGGCATTCTGGTAACACCATATTCAAAACTTTACAAAAATAACAAGAGAATGTAGACAGAAAGGATTATTTTTTTCCTCTGCTCTCTCTCAGGATACACAGAGACTGGCTGATAGTTCCCATTTGAGTTTCTATCATTGATTCCATTAAACAGAGATACATCAAACTTGAGACTCCTTTAAACAAAACAGTTGAGAAATACCATTGTTTCTTGCTGGTGGTGAGAAAAATAGGACAATACAAATTACTCCATCCTTTACTTCTTCCACGAAAAATTCTTAAACAAATTTTTTTTTGTTTTGTTTCAAGTCCTTTTTAATACACTCTCCCTTACATTTTAAATTTTCCATTGACTTCTTTGGGGGAGCAACCACACTTCCATTTGAAGCAATCAGCATTGCAGGACAACAATATTAAACCATCTATTTTCATGGCTTGTGTTAAATACAGTACAAAGAAATCAAATTATGGCCAGCCACATGCCTTTGGTAAAATGAAAAAGTCTGGTGAGATCACTTTTTTTTTTTTTCCCAAACTCAGAAACCCACATGTTGAACCCATGTATTTTCAAATCCAATTCTATACAAATGTCTTTTCTTCTTCAAAGAAAAGTTAAAGAGGTGTCACTCTACACAAGTGGTAATTCCTTTGCTGCTCCAGAAGTACAGGAAAGTTTGTAATTCCAGAGAAGTTCTTCACATGCTTTGATCTCCATGAGATTTGTGATCCAGTCAAGGGCTAGAAAGCCTAGGAAATACCCACAAACCTTGTAGTCAAAGCAGACATCATGTTTTTTTCAACTTTTCACAATGAACAGTGATAAATACTCTTAGTTTTTTTTAAACAAAACATTCTGGAGTAACACCTGTGGCTCATTTAAGCAACTGACGGTCTTCTCCTTTGAGGCGTTTTTTTCGGGGATGTACAAAGTCATCATCCGAGTCATCAGTAAGTTCTGCATTATCTTTTTCACTCTGGCAGTTGAGTTGTAGGGGGAACTTTCTCTCAGGATAAAGGTTCCTTAGAAGGTCTTCAAAGTACTCTTCAAGTTTCATGCCAGCATCAGCCACTTCTGATTCAGGCTGTGGAGGGGAAATTAACAGCATCAATGCATCACAAAATAGCTTTATACTTAGATCACACTAGGTTCTCTTTTAGGTGCTTTTATGAACTATAAAAAATAAATCTGCAATAAGAATGGCACCTGTGGAACACATGGTTCCAAAAAAAGCACAAGCCTGTAAAACAGAGGGCAAGGGTAGAGGATTGTGGTCAACACCCTCAACCTTTTTTTTCCTCTGTTGATTTATCACAGAACCCAATTGCAAAAGCCACACTGTCTGGGGTCTGAAAGCCATAAAAAGATTCTTAAAAACTCTAAAATCCTGACTTAAAAAAAAAAGACAAAGGCAATATATAGGTACCCTCCTCCTTCAGAGTGTTAAAAAAATCTAGAGTGACTGCTGTAAATGCTAGAATTTCTCTAGCTATTGAATTGTGGGCTAAATATTACTAGAATCAATGATCATTGTGACCTGGAAGACCAGGCAGTCCTTAACTCTTTCATAGCCACCACAGCTGAGCAGTTTCCTGAAGCCAAGGTCACCATGGCAGGAAGGATTCCAAGCTGCCATAAATGACAGGATAAGAACTCCATTAAGGCCACTCAAGAGGTTTCACCACAAAAATATGTTTAATATTTAATACAATCAATCCTTGCCTTGAAAGTTCTACCCCCACTGCAGTTTTTCTGAAAGCAACTAAGCCTACAGAACCACTAAGCTTACAAAAGAAGATAAAAGTAAAGCAGATAAAAAGTATCTAACCTCATTAAACTCAGCACAGTTTCGGAAAATCAGTCTGAAATCAGCCACAAAATCTTCCACCTTTGTGTAGTATGAATTGGACACTTCAAGTCTTTGCTTGATGGTTGACAAGTCCATAGGCTTCTTGATTATTCTGTAGTAATCAGGAACCTGAATGGAGAATATATATTTTTTTTGTTTTACCAATTGTAGTTACATTCATTTTTTATTGCTCTATAAACATGTATTTCAGAGGGAGAGGGCAAGATTTAGTCTCATCTCCAGAGTACAACTCCAAGAGATAAGAATTGTACTTTTAACAATCTGCAGTGTTACTGGTGAATCAGTGATGTATGCTACTTTTGCTGCCTAAAATATAGAATCAGAGAATAGTTTGGGTTGGAAGGGACCTTAAAGATCATCAAGTTCCAAACCCCCTGCCATAGGGAGGGACATCTCCCACTAGACCAGTAATTTAATAATTCATTACCACTACATGAATATTCAATTAAACTCTTGTGCCATTTCTTATTATTAAACCTTGTGGAATGCTTTTCAGAAGAAAAAAAGTCTAATTCAAAGTAAATAAAAAGGGTGCATAGGAGAATATTACATATCAATGAATTCTTTTCCCATTGACTGGTCTCTAACAACATCAAAGAACAACTTTTTAGCTGATCACACTAGTAACTCCTCTGTGTATATTTGGACTTCTAATTTTAAACTACTAAATTTATAGCTAATATATATTAGTAGTATGGTGGACTCCAATTCTCAAAATCAGGTAATTTTTTTAAAAAAAAACACAAACAACAAAATTCCCTTTTATAGAGATACAATTCAGCACTGTGAAACTAGTAGAGTGAGTTAGAACTTACTTTTTGTGTTTATTTTTGTTTATTAAGTAGAATCGGTTCTTGGGAATTTTGCTAGAAAATCTCTTTCCATATTTCAAATTTTAACTCACCTTCAAGTTCGTTTGAATAAAATTAAGCACATTTTTATACACTTGATGCCTGAGAAACATGACTGCTGCAAATGGACAGTGATAGGGCATAAAAACATCATTAGGCACATGCCAGTTGTGCAAGTAACATAAAATGGAGAGAATTGAGGTGCTTACTGCGAGAGGAACTGGATCCTGAAAAGGAAGACTCATTTCATGACAGTAGATGTAGAGCAGCAGCCTTTCACACTTCTGTGGCAAGAAAAACAGATACTCAAGTAATTAGAGAATACTAAATGATTTCCCTTAAAGTAACAAAATTAAGGAAACACTAAACAAATGCTCAGTACTCCCCCAAATCCTAGGCAGAAGTGCAATTATCTGTAATAATTAGTGTCCTACAGAACTCCTTTCCCACAACAGCAACTTTCTAATGCATGCTATGAAACCTCATACAAGTTTTTAACAGTGTTATTCAGCATTTATTAAGCCCAGCAGGCATTCCAGGGAATTAAAAAAAATATATAAGCAGCTCTTAGGGACTCACAAATGTTCAAAGATAGCAGTAATATTTTTCCTGATGTGGGTATAACTGCTCTGTAACTGCAAAGCCCACAGTGCTTTTTGTTAGCAGCAGGAAGGAGTATCTTTTCTTTCTGTATCCAAATATATCTATCTTGAGCTTTGAAAGACAGTTTAGTGTGATTTTATTCTTGCTGGTCCTTTATCAGAGCATTAGCAGGAATTATATCTTACATTTTTATAACTTATCTTAAAAGCAAAATGCAAACAGAGCTATCTTTTCTCCTCTTAGATAGCAGCACATAAAAGTAATGGTTCTACAGGTAGAATTTTGGTGTATTTAGATAAGTTGCCAACTGAAACCAAGTAAAACACTGCTGAAAGTTTCCAATACAGCTCAAAACCTCTTTAACAAAGTTTAAAATCATAATACAAAACTAGAAAGCAATAAGAAAAATTTTAAAAGGCAAAAAAACACCCCTAAACCATCAGAATATCCCAAAGATTCTGCAAAGCATCGTGAAAGTCTGCTCAAAGGCAGATTTTTTTTTTCTCTGATGTTCAAAGGAAAAACAAAAGTTGGAGACCCACTGCTTGCTTTGGAGCTTTTGCACCCAAACATTTAAAGCTGAAAAAAGGACAGCAGAATTCACACAGAATTGTGTTAAACTCTGCAGTACCAGTATTGGATCTCTGCCTTCATTGGGAATGAACCACCTCAATTTTTCAGACAGATGTTGACAAAACACTTTGAAGAAAAACCCACAAACTGGTTGATAATGTCAATCTATGACAAATTGATAAAGCACAAATAAAGAAAAAAAAAAGTTAGTATATAAGTTCTGTGTCTATGAAACAGCACCTGGGAATTCCCACAATATTTGGAGCAGCAGATCACAACCTCCTCTCAGACATTCAGTCTGTGTTATTCAGCATGCTTATGTGAAGACTGCCTTGATCTCAAAGACTATCCAAGAAGTTCATTTTACATTTTTATCACCACTTTTTAGAAGCAGCAAGATAGTACTCATTGAAACCTTACCCTACGGTCTATTGGTGACAAAACCACAGTGTCTTCCGATTTTCTTTTTTCAGAGCCGTGAGAAGGTTTATCACAGTCATATTCAACTTCTGGCTTGGCCAGATCCCGACAGAATGTACAAATCCACTCACCACTGAAGGAAGCAAAGAGACACATTGACCTCAGTGAAGGCACATACTCTCAACAAAAGGCTTTCCATGTATTTCTGGATAAATTCCTCATTTGTGGGGTGTTTTTTTCATTATTGTGTGTTGTTTTGTTGTTGATAGCTTTTGTAAAAGCTACAAAAGGCAGAGACTGCTGGCAAAGATGCTTTCTTAGAACTTTGCTTTTTAACAGCACTGGGGTCATTTATGGTATCACAACCAAAAAAAAAAAGGTTTGTAATAATAGATAAACAGTGCCTGTGTTTTAAAGTACTAAAATTTTTATCTAAGTTTAGAGGATTTAACCAAAGGATTATTAAGACATCCATTTCCTAATGAAGAGGGACTGAAGGAATTGTGTGGGATAAACATAGTGGTCTTTTTGAAAAGTGGAAATTTTTCACTCCCTAAAACTTGAGTTGCTCCTGAGTTAGTATATAAGTTAGTCTAGGAAAAACCTACAAATTTAAAAAAACAACATAAGATTATGACAAAGTTAGTTCTGCAAGGTGCGATGGCCAATTTGTGAACCTCAAAGGTCTGAGAAACCTTCAAAGATTCTGTTTTTGATATAGTTCTTCACCAACAATGACACATGCATGCTTGCAGTTAACCACCAGAGGGCTGAATTGTACTTCTTACAGAGGAGACAGAATCCAGCAATACCTAGTTATATCTAACTGTGTGTGTATTTACTCAGAGGGATGTTATAATACTAAGATCTTTGTAAATGGGAAAAAGTTTCTGTGGTACCTGTTGAACAGTAAAGCAGAAAACTTACCAAGGTGAAGAAAAAAAAAAAACCTAACCAAAACAACAATAATTCCTGATGGCTTTTATTCCCAATAACACAAAGATTTCCATCATCTGCTAGCTGTAGTGAGCAATGTGCATCTTCCTTCAAAGAGACTTTTATCTTCTGTGTCTTAACTTTATGGAATTATTTATGTGATGGTGTCACCTCTGTGCCTGGACTAGCATCACAGAAATGACATGGAAGACATACAAAAATAGATGTGGACCACAATCTAAAGATCTTATGATACAAGAAAAACAGGAAACACATAAAAGATGGAGGAATGATGCATTTGAATATCTAAGAATCAGGAAAAGTGTGGTGTTTGTGTTGGAGTGAAGGAAAAAAGACACAGAGACCCTGTGAGTCTACAGGAGAAACTGTTCTATCCACCCCAAAGCCAGGACAAAAAGCAACACTGCTGACACAGGAATACAGGAATTATTATTTCCTGGTTTTGAAGGAAAAAGTTTGTTAAGCAGAGTGTAAAAGAAACCCCAAACCCACAAAGATGAAAACAAAAACTTGATACATGTATCTGAAGCCAAGACAAAAATTCAACTAATTGTAGTTCTGAAATCCAGGAACACACTGCACTTCAATGAATATGCACTTTTATAGATATGAACACTTCTCAGAAAAGTTGCTTTTGGCTCTTTTGCCTCTGGACATCATCATCTCAGTTTCCACAGAATGATCCAGTAAAAAAGAAAGATGTTAAAGACTTGCTCTTGAAGCTTTGATTGTAAATTCACTTATCTACTTGCTTAAGGGTTTTTTTGTTTTGTTTTGTTTTTTTCTTGTCAGAAAGGCACAAATATTAATGTAAATGCTTGCTGCAAATTTGCTGGCTTATGCATAAGGTAGAAGTAACATAACATCATTTCACTTAGACAAAAAACAAACTGTAATATGAAGTTCCAAAAGGGAAGAGAAACATCTTAATGTGCCATTTCTAGTGATATTTAAAAGAGTAGATATTCTTGCAGATGTATACTTGCTCACAGGACAGAGATGAGCAATGCACTAAACTAAGTTGCTATCCAAATGTTTTACACAAGCAAACTATGCTAATATTTAATGAGAAAACCTAATATTTATAAAAGCATTAAACAGTGAACATGTTACAACAGATGTTTTCATCCTTTAATACTAATAAGCTTATTGCATGGCATTTCCAAGTGGAAACATGGCAAAATGCCACTTATTTTAAACAAAGACACTAATTCCAGGAGTAAATGCCAGTTGAGAGTGTATTTTGAAAGTCAGGAAACAGCAGTTGTTCTGTAACAACCAATTGAGAAAGCCTAATGCTCACTTCAACATTGAACAAGATGTTACTAGAAGATGCTGGTCACTACATCCTGTGCTTGCACTGTAGATATATTTAGCACAGTAGTAACATATTTCATACTTTACTAGCTTAGATTTTTTTCTGTAGAAGTTGGTAGGTATTATTATTGTTATCACTGTTACAGAAATGCAATTTTCTTCTGCTGCCCTTTGATGCAACTTTAATAATAAATGCCCTAGATATAAGTGATCTTGCTAAATTGCCAAATAAAGTGGGAGAGTTTTAATCTTGTGGTTGTAAATTCAAGCTGGAGTTTCAATGCAAATGCATTCAAGATTTCAAAGGCTGAAAATCCTAGTACTGGGTTTCAGAGCTTACATCTTTTCATGCATGTTCAGATGGAATTGAAAGGGTCACTAATTACCTTGGGAAGCTCTTCAGTGTAGGGACATGACAAGAAAGATGGAATACTTTGGGACACTTCTCACAGCAAAGGAGCTCCCCTCCATTTTGACACACTGCACACCAGTCCTCATTGGGATCATCTTCTTTTCTGCCCTCCCCAGCAAGAGAGGTGCCTATCCATCCTGTCTTTCCACTGGATGCATTCTGTAGAATCCTTGGCTGGTCATTTGTGCTGTCTGGAGCATCAGTTCTTAAGATAGCTTCATCAGAAGTGGAATGATGACTGTTATCTAAAAGCAGTGAAGTAAGGATGCTTCTTGGAAAGGTGGTCTGTAAGAAGAAACAAAGGGAGCCACAGTATAATATTTATGTGAGTGTGAATGAACAAGTAAACTGACCAAAATAACAAATTTATATGCAATTAGCCATACAGTTTGCAGCATGCATGCAAAAATTACTAGCATGCTATAGCATCAGGCAATTAAACATAAGAAATTAGCTATGAAAGGCTATTTATTGCTCCACTAATAGAAAAACACAACACTGATCTTTGATGTCCCTGAAGTCTCATGATCTTATTTATGTACATTACTGCACTACGATTTGTAATGCTTACTAGCACCTCATGAAAATTTGATGCTTGCAAGCTATTTCCTGCCTTCCCAGGTTTTCAATGGATAAAAGCAATCTGATCATGCTACTTAATTGAATTGGCAGCAGAACTAGGCTGATTTTTAATTTCCCCTCTCCCTTTTATGCCACCATCTTCAGCTTTTCAGTTTTCCTCTAAAAAAGCCTCCGACAGAATCACAGTAAATTAATTTATTCCTCATAAATACAAAACACCCTCCCCAAAAGAGAAAGGAGATCTTTAAAACTGTTCATATTACATTCCGAGGCCGAGGTTCCTCATCTACATCCTGCTTCACCACAACAACTGGGAAATCAAAGTTGTCATTAGTTGGACTTGACTCCTGTTTAATTCTGATAGGCTCCAACATAACAACTGGGACTTTGTGTGTAGAATCAGCTCCTGGTGGCCTGCTGGAGGAGCCAGAACTGTAAAGGATAAAAAAAAAGGCAGGAAAAAGGGCTAATTAGGAACCAGAAAATGATGCCTTTTGTACACTGATCCTTCCTGAGACTTCAAGATGCTAACCCATTTTGCTGCTTTGAGTCCTAAGCATTACTTCTTTAGAACACAACACCCAAGCTTACTTATGCATTCATACAAAATGTATTGCAAATGCATCACTAAAAGGGAAAAAATTTAATGGTGCGGTTCCAGAACCAGGTCATTAATCATGGTTTGACTTCCCATTAGTGCAAGATTTGAAAAAAAAAAAAAAAAAAAATTTCATTTCTTTCAGATCATACACAGAGCAGCACTTCCACACACTTTGGAGAAGATGTAGCTCTATTTTGGGGAAGGCCAGTATTTCTCTAGAGCTGACCACTGCAAATCATAGTAAAACTCATACTGACAATATTAAAAACACTCATAGAATCATAGAATAGTTTGGGTTGGAAGGGACCTTAAAGATCATCTAGTTCCAACCCCCCTGAGAATGGACCACCACATTCAAAAATATATTTACTTTAAAAAAAATAATAAATGATAAAACTTTAACGAAATTAATTCAAGCAGCAGCAGATTGAATCACATTTTTACAGATGCAAAGACTCTTCAGACAAACATTTAAACAGTTCAGAAGGGTCCTTCACAGAATTCACTGAGTAAATGAAATAGAGCAAAAGGTGTTCTGTATTAAAAAGCACCTGCATTTCTAATTCAAGTAGGATTAATGTCATCTGATTTTTCTCTGCATAAAAAATTAATCTTGTGTCAGATGTATGCTCTGATTTATGGGAACACATTAATAATTCTGCACTCTTCAAACAACATCATGTAAATCTATTTGTTCACTACTATTCCATCACTAAGAGATAAAAACATATCTAATGCTCACTTAACTAACTGCATTATAGCAGAAGTCTTAATAATCCTCTTGGTAACATTGGTTCCTTAAATTTGAAGTCATTTATAGTTCCACAAGGACTTTTAATGTGCAGCTTTTTCTGTTAGCTGTTTATTAAGACTAATTTAGAACTATATTTCTTTTAGTAATGCAAGTATAACCATCATTTACAGACTTAGCTTTTTTTTTTAGGTGTGCTGCTAATACATTACAAAGGAAATGAATGCTTTTAGAATGCAGAAACTGCTGCAACTGCTGCAATAACCATCAGGCCTGGCCAGTTAGCAGAGAAGGTTGAGAAGGTTGGATGAATTGGCTGGGACATGCATTAACCAGAGAAGAATCTGAGATGTAAACTGTGGAGGTGGAAGTTACATTTTCTTCTCTCCTTACCTCTCTCTGCTCCCAACACTGGAGGCACTGGGTGAACGTATTGGAGGGTGTATGTTTGTCGTGCCAATTCCTCCTAAGACAGGGATAGAAGAATCAGATCAGAATAAAACAGGGGTCTGGGCCAAGTCTCATAGGTTTTGAGAAAGAATTCTCCTGCAGTGTCATTTATTTAGCCCATATTTCATTGAGTATAAATTCAAGAGAGGATAAGAAACATGGGACAACAGAAGGCAGAAGACAACTAAAAAGGGGCCCCTCTGTATGTAAGTAGGTTGACAGGTCATGCCTTTGCCTGTCTGACCTCCTCATCAGATCACTGCAGTGATCTCATTCTATTTTTGTCTCACCTTATTATATTCTATCAGATCTCTCAGGAGATTTCTTTCTAGGAAACTTGAAGCCAAACAGGCATAGGAAGTAGCAAGAAGTCTGGGGCCCAGATACGAAAGAGACCAATGGTTTGGGGATCAAATCACCAAAAAGTCTCATGATAGGCATTTCTGCTGAGCTTTGGACCTGAGAAACCAGTGAGCAACCATATTTAGCAAACTGGGACAATCTCCCATGTTGGTGCTGCATGGCTTTTTCAGTGAAGGAAGTTTTTCTAATTTCCAAACTGAACTTCCCAAGGTGACATTTGTAGCTGCTGTCTCCTGCTACATAGAATCATAGAATGGTCTGGGTTGGAAGGAACCTACATCCTATCTTCCTTTTTCAAATATTTCTCTCTTCTAGGTTTTACTCTGGTATACTGCTACAAATGCCATTTTTTAATGGATTTCCATGCAATTTGCTAAGATCTAGTATGTTTTCCCCTCCATGTTTTGAAGATCTGGATGCTTCTTTCTGTACACAATGCTAAAGTAACCTCCAACTCGCATTTTTACAACTTTGCCTTTGTTTTTACATTTCTCACCTCTACTATCAAATACAAGGAACTAATTCTGATATCAGTGTTAAAATTAACACATAATAGACTTTTTCATTACACCACTTAAACAGAAAATTGCATGACAACCCAATTACCTGAGAGGCCTGGAGATGGCACTGATGAATTTGGTGACTGCACAGTCCTATTTGAAGGGAGTTTTGGCTGATTCTGTTCCACATCCTTCATTATAATACTATCCAGTGTGATTCTTCCTGAGCAATCAATCTAATAGGGGGGAAGGGAAGAAAAAACAGTGTCAGAAGGGTAAAATAACCAATACAACAAAAAAGACAACAAAATACCACACAATGCTTCTGTCACACTGTTACTTTCAAGATGAAGATCAAAATGCTTTTCACCTAACTTTAGCCATCCAAAGTGAGACAGCTAAAAAGGGCCATCTTGTCTTTCTTTAAAAAAGAAAAGAAATGGTCAAATCCAGTCACTGCTTTGTTTAAAGACCAAATTATCATCAGACAAAAATCTTAAAGTGCAATTTTTCTCCATCAGCTACAGAAGACTTACATCAAGACAGGTACTTTTCACACACAGTGAAGCAGGAGATTAATTTTTATCCCTCATACCTTCTTTTGACATCACCATATTGGGTATGCTAAAATAATAAACAATACGTACACGGACTACACTTTAACCCACTAGTGATTAACAGGACTTGGAGACCCTATATACTCTCTAGGCAGACTTAAAATGCAAACAGCAAACCAATATTTGCTCCTTCCGTCTGTAGTCCAGGATCAAAGGG
>VZTY01015784.1:7035-18121 GCA_013400935.1 Turnix velox
TTTTAAAATATATATATAGGTAAAGGCAGGAATATCCACGCCTGTCTGCGCCTGCCTGATTGTCAAGTGGGGATGAATCACAGCTACAGCCTGATTTGCCTTAAAGATCCCTCTAAAAAGAAACACTCTTAAATATCAACGTTATCACTTACAAGAAGTATTTCCTTGGAAAAATATTTCCTCTTTAAAGCAGAACAGCATGCTAGGACAGAGAAATTGGGGGTCCACACCTTGTTCTGGTGAGGGATCCCTCTGATCCTTGGGGGGTATTTTCTTAGATAAAATGGAGAGAACAGAAAAACATCAACTTATTCCCAGGGGACACACAGTTTTTTATACCACAGGCACCAGTTTTCTGCTCCAGCAGCTCCCTGACCACATGTTCCCACTGATAAAACCCCCCAGGACAGCCACAAACCAGCTCTGCAGCCTCCACAGTCCCTAAACATCTTGAACAGTATGAGCTTTACTGTCTCAGGCCCAGAGGGAAGCATCCAGAGAGCATCTCCCCACTGCCCCAGGTTTGTGTCAGGTCCATCATTATCTCTGTCAGTAGTAATCTCCAATCTTTAGACTTTAATTCATAAGTCAGACAAAAGGATTTTTCAGCCTTTCATGTGCTGAGTGACAACCTCAGCTCCCTCCCTCAGCACCTCCTCCCATGACTCACGCATCTGAACCTATTTTAAAGTCAGCTATTGACAAAAAAAAAAAAATTTAAATTTTTACTCTTATGAGTAAATAAGGAAACTCCTCTTTTGGGTATTTAGAAAGGTTTTTTTCTTCTTCCCACCCCATGATCATGGGCCAGGTGCTGTGAGCCAGAGTCAGGAGATGATGCCCTGCTCTCTGGATGCCCCATCCCTGCAGGAAACCTCACAGCCAGCACAGAGGAGGTGAAGGAGAGGGAAACCTGCCTTCTTCTCAACTCACCAGATGAGCCAGTGGAGGCACAGGAGCTGAGATGTTCAAATCCTGCATCCTAATGCGCCGTTGCTGCGCAACACGGGCAGAGCAGGAGCCTGAGCCACAGCCCGTGGGGACATCCCTCCCTGCATTGCTCCCCAGGACATCAGCTGCTGCTGGAGGGAGCCCAGAGCTCCCTGTGCCTTCCCATTCCCTCCTGGTGGACCTTTTCTAGGTTTCTAACTATTCTGCTTGACATCTGTTCACACTTTGCTCCTAATTCCTTGCTCTTCTCCTCCTCTGGCTGTGGGAGAGGAGAGAAACTCCTTGCACAGAGTTTGGGGACAAGCAGCAGAAAACTCCCACCTCGTTGCTTTGTGCCCAACATGGAAGAAGACATTTCTTTCAGGGGGTGAATCTCACAGCACAGCCCCACAGTGGGACAGGGACAAGAGCAGGTTCCAAGAAGAGCTGGTCCCTCTGCTGGGATGTCAACCAAATCCTGGGTTGCATCAAGAGGAGTGTGACCAGCAGGTCAAGAGAGGTGATTTGCCCCTCTACTGGGCTCTGGTGAGACCCCACCTGGAGTTACTGTGTCCAGTTCTGGAGCCCTCAACACAGGAAGGACATTGAGCTGTTGGAGAGGGTCCAGAGGAGGCCACAAAGATGGTCAAAGGGCCGGAGCAACTGCCCTGTGAAGACAGGCTGAAGGAGTTGGGGTTGTTCAGCCTGGAGAAGAGAAGGCTCAGAGGGTCCTCAGAGTAACTTCTCAGTACCTGAGGGGGTCCTACAGAAAGGCAGGGGAAGGACTTTTTAATATGATATCTGATGGGAGGACCAGAAAAAAAGGATGTAAATTGGAAGGGGGTAGATTTAGACTTGACATAAGAAAGAAATTCTTTACAGTGAGGGTGGTGAAACACTGGAAGAGGTTGCCCAGAGAGGTTGTGGATGCCCCCTCTCTGGAGGTGTTCAAGACCAGGCTGGACAAGGCACTGAGCAGCCTGATGTAGTGGGAGGTGTCCCTGTCTATGGCAGGGGGGTTGGAACTCGATGATCTTTGAGGTCCCTTCCAACCCAAACTATTCTATGATTCTATGTCTGCATTTCAGCAGGCAGCTGAAGAATATTTTCAGCTTTCCCAAGGACAAAGTCAGCTCTGAGTCATTATGGACATCTGCAGGTACAGCAAGAGCCAGAATTGCCCCAAGTCTGCAGGATGCTTTGGATCCTGTGGAACAAAAGGGCTGTAAACTCATAGGTGGGTGCCAGCTGGTAATGGTGAGCAGATGGCAGGAGGACTGCTGAGAGAGGGCTGCTTTATTTACTTGCTTATCCATTTACAGACCATATTTTGGGAAAAAGAAAATTAACCTCAACTCTGTACCACCCACCTGCACTCCGGGAGAACAGACACAGGCAGGACCATGGCTACTTGTTCCTCCCCTTTCCCTTTTATCTGCTGTTTACTGAGACTGTTGGAGAGGATTTGAGTCCTGGCTGTCTCCCCACAGCTCTACAAAGCTGGGCATGATCCTATAGTGGGGATGAGATAAGGAAATGATAACAAGCACATCGCAGAACTACAGCAAAACACCACAAGGGGCCACTTCCCTGCTTCTGGTAAGAGCAGCTCCAGCCCCACAGACAGAGTTACCTCCTCTTAGACATCATGAACCCCAAACCCTGTTGGGGTGCATCAGCAGAGCTTCCTGGAAGGAGCTCACCCAGAAATGGCAAAAAAAGGATTTAGGGAAGCTGGAGAGGGAGGAGAGGAAGCACAGAGCCCTCCATCACCCCATCCAGGTCCTGCAGCAGCGTGAGAGCGAGCTCCTCTCACCCCCAAGAGGTACCTGTCTCTCACCCTGCTTTTGCCATGTGTTTTTCCCCCTTCTTTTTCATCAAGAAGTTCTTTTCTGATTGAGCTAATTACGCTGATTGAATTTCCTCCCTCTCCCTGTCTCGGAGTGTGAAAGGTTTCCTTAATTTGATGGGGGTAATTGTTATGCACACACTGTCAGATGTTAACGCGCTCGGGTGATTGACAGGTAATCAGCGCATCGGTTGTACAAAAAGAGTGAATAACTCGGTAATTTTATTTCCCCTGATTCCACTGGGTGGGATGGCAGGGGAAAAAAAAAAAATTCTAAATTAGCAATCAGGGAAGGCATCCCTGCTCCACACTGAGCTGCCAGCAGCCAGGGGGGATGGCTGGGGTGGGACAGTGAGGTTCCAAAGGGACAAATCCACAGAGACACAGACACCCACGGCTCCAGACAGGCAGTAGGTGGGGATTTTGGGGCCAAATGAGTCTGGAAGCAGAGCAGAGAATGGCAGAAGAAGGGCCAGCAACAGGTTGTGTGTAATGTCTGCCTCCTCCTCCTCCTTGTATCCAGACTTTAAGGATCCGCAGTGGTTCAAGGGGACGAGCTCTAACAGGGACAATTTGAAAGCCTCAAAGGGCTTAGTGGTTCTTAGAGAGAGGGTTTGAGAGGAGGAGACCAAAGCAGGACCTTGCTGCAGTGAGTAAATCCCAAAGAGGGGGAGAAACATCCATCCAATCCCAAAAAGAGAGAGCAGCACTCTCCCAGGTCACACAAACACCTCTCCAGCTGAGGGGGTGCCTGACACCAGCACAAACACCTCTCCAGCTGAGGGGGTGTCTGACACCAGAGAAAATTAGAATAGAAGGACTTTTTTTTTTTTTTCTTTGAAATCCAGTGTAAGTCACAGTCAACAAAATAAATTGCAAAGGGCAGCAGCAGGAGCAGCTGGTAAAGACAGATTAAAAATCAGATTTAGACAAGCATCTTCATGCAGAAGAGATACTTAGGATTAGGCAGCTAATTTGTAATCACAGATGGGGACAGGGCTGCGTGGCAGCAGCACAGGCAGGATGCAGGAGGAGCACCAGGAGCAGGGGAATGTGCAGGGAGGAAAATAGCTTTGAGGATGGTGCAAAAGGGCAGGGTCACCCAGTGGGGACAAGAACTGTCCTCTCTCAGGGCAGCAAACTACTCCCTCACACCATGAAAATGAAACCCAGCCCGTGAATCTTAGCTCTTTAAGAAAAGCCTAGAACAGAAGATTAAACACTAATATTAAATATATATTAAAAAAAACCCAAACCAAACCAACACTACAATCAGGTTAACTCCGCGGAGGGACTGAAGGCAACGACCCCTACAAACTCCTCTTCCCGGAGGTGAAGGTAATTTCCACTTCAGCACAGATTCAATTTGCTTTTTATCACCCGGATGGGGAATTTTTCTGCTGATGTGTGCCTCGCATCCTCCGGAATATTTGTGAATTGATCGAGGTCAGGACGGATTCACCCAATTATCTCTTAACTCTCTCACTTTATGCCTTTCCAAGCACAGGCAGGGAGGGGGACACGACTCAAAATTGCCAAAGTCACTGCTTTTCTTTGTCCGACAGCAGGTCCTGTGCCGAGCAGGGACTGTAGGTGGCAATCGCATCTTGCTCCAGGGAGGACGCGGCTGCTGCGGGCTCTGCCCGAGGGCAGGAGCCGGGGATGGAGCTCTGCGGTCGGAGGAGCCCCTGAACCCTCCCTGTGCTGCTCTTTAGCAAAGACCTTCTTCTGTTCCCTCTTCAGGGACTCATTTTTGGGCAGCAGCATCTTTCCTTTCTCAAGCTGAGCCCACGCAAACCCTTCTCCTCCCGCAAGGATGTCGCGGGATGCCACCTCTTGGGGGATACAGATGGGACATCTCTGCACGACATCATGTGTGTGAGCTGTAGGAGAGGGTGTCACGGCTTCTGTCACAGCCATCGCTGTCCCCAGTTAAGTGTTCCCATGGCCGTGACCCACGGCTGCGATGTGCCATCTGTGATGTGCCATCCGCGATGTGCCACCCTCTCCGTGCCGCGATGTGAGAGGTGGCAGGTTGGTGACAGGCTTTTAGCGACATTTTCCTCCGACCCCACACCCGAGGGACATTTTCTTCCGACCCCACACTGCAATTAGAGCATTAGCGGTGGGGTTTGCCAGCTCTCACACCTCCAGCCTTCCCCTCACGTGTCACAGTCACACCATGTCACAAGCACAGGTTGCAGGGGAGCTGCCGGCTGTGACACCTTTTAGTCCCCTTCAAGCTGCTGTTCCTTCTCAACAGTTCATCAGCTACAGCTTTAATTTAAAACCAGAAGCCCCAGATATCCCCGAGCGTGGCTCACCCTGGGTTATCCCACCGCTGGAGCGGCACAAGCAGCCCTTGGAAATCACACCCAGGAGCCATAAATCACTCCTGGTTGTCAACCTCCCCAAGCATGAAATAGCCTGGTGGTGGCTCCAGGGACTATCCCCCAGCACAGGGGACATGGTTGTGTCTGCACTGACCTGTGGCTCCTGTCTCTGTCTGCCCCATTGCAACCTCCAACTGTTTGGGCAACAAAATTCCCTGTCCAGGGGCAGCTCCATAATTTACTGGTGAGCAGTAAGGAGCTGAAAGCAGCCATGGGGACACCTTCACATCAGGCAGAGTCTCCATTCTGCTCATGGGACACCCCTCTGCTGGTCTTGGCTGAAGCTGAAGCTGAAGATCTGATCACACAAAGTGTGGGTCACAGCTCAACCCGCCCAGCGTGAAGTAGCAAAGGCAGTGGGGGGAGGTGTTAAGTCTTTTTTTCCGAGCCTTTTAAAAGCATCACAACACTTCAGCGGAGGGATAAGAGCCTTGGGTGAGAGTCAAGTGTCATCCAGCTGATTTTCTCTGCCCTGCAGCACCTCCTGCCCTTTCCCTGCTTTGTCTTCTCCAAGCCGACCGCGTCTGGCTGCTGCTTTCTCTGCAGGCAGCTGCTTTTTGCTCTCCATTTCCCCAGCAGGAACCTGTTTATCTCCCCTGTGCTACTCCTCCCTGGCTGTGGCTGATGATTTGAGCATCCCATGGGACAGGGCTTGGTCCACATCCCTTTTTTCTGCACCAAAACCAGACATTTTCCCTTTGGGGTTCAGCTTCTGCTCATCCCCATGTGCAGGCTTGGAAGTGGCAGCACCCAGCCAGGAGTGACTCAAAGCCAAAATCACACTCAGGTCTCCATTTTTCCAACAAGGCTTAAAAATCAGCACTGGTGAAGTAGAGGAAAAAAATTTGCTATTAGTAAAAAACTAGAAGCAGAACCAAAAACCTCCTAATCATCCACTGCTGCAGGGCAGGGGCACTGGGCACGCTCCTGGTGAGGAATTCTGGGTCAGAACTCACAGAAAACTGAGCTGCTGGAAACAGAAATTCCTGGAAACTGTTCCTTTTCTTCAAAATATTTAGAATTTTTTTGTTAAAAAAAAAAAAAGAAAAAAAAAAAGGCTGACAACAACACCCAAACTGACTCGTTTTGGGCCGGCTTTTCTTTTTCTCTCACTTCAGTTTTCAGCCAACAATTTTCAGTGGGTTTTGGCAGAAAATCTTTAGGTTTTGACAGTTGTTCTTTTCTCAACGACAAGCTGACATCTCCCACTATGGTTTATTTTTTTTTTTTTTAAAGATGTTTCTGAGTTTCGGTTGTTGGAATCTGACTCAAGAAAAAGTGATTTTCACAAAACCTGCAGAATAAAAGGGAATTATAAGAGGGTTTAGGACAATCCCTTGAAGTGGGTGACTGGGTAGGGGTTATGAGGATGGGGAAAAGGGATAGAGAGTAGCTTTTAACTTCACATTCTTCACAGCTCAGCCAGGAGAACTGCTCTGACTGTATCCCAAACACATGTGTCAACAACACATCCTGCTCCACAGCTGAGAATTCACTGATTCCTACCAAGGTCTGAAGGAAAAGGGGTGGTTGATGGAGTTTCTTAGCTGCTTCCCTGCGTTTGGGGTCTCCCCTGATCCTAACTGAGCATCACCACCAAAATCCTGGTCCCTGAGCTCCAACTTCTGCCTGACCACCCCTTCCCAGGGCCAGGAGGGACAGGATTTGGAGGGATGTGGTTGTCACACATGTGAATCATCAGAACTAACACTGCTCTGACATGGAGTTTTTTACAATTTATTATATGCAGATGGGCCCTGGGAATGCAGTTGTTTTAATTACAGCCAAACACCAGGCATGATGGGTTATGCAAGTCAATAAATCACTCGACTGCACTGATTAAACAGGAGTAATGGTATGAATAAGTGACTGTCTCAGGAATGATCATTACTGTATTACGTTATCATTCTTCCCTGCATGTATATTGCAAACAAAATTAAATGAAGATGTCAAGTTGCAACAGAGTCTAGACACTAATTAATATGAAAGCAGTTAGGTCTTTTCCTCCCTTCCTGGAAGGCAGTGAGACCCTCAGCTGGGTTTTTCCCACAGCTCTCTGGGCTCACAATCTCCTGGAAGATGTGGAGATGATGTTTCCACAAGGTGTCAGATGGAAGAGGGATGAGGGGATGTGTTTCTGAGGCAGAATCAAGTTGGATGCTCTTACTGCACAAGGATGCAGAGCCCAGGGAAAGGGGATGCTCTCCACCCAGCCCAAACACCAAGCAAAAGATGCAGATGGGTGAAACTTGGTGGTTCCTGCTCTAAATAAGGTGAGGGGAGATGATGTGGTGGCCTTCCCTACTCTTAAACTCACTGAAAATATGAATTGTATCCGAAATTCTGGGAGGATGTTACTTATTTGATGTGATTTCCACAGATAATTCATTTATCTGAAAGTAACAACTGGCATCTTTAGGAAGCATCAGGCTTTTCATTATTTTTATAGCTGCTTCCTAGGTAATTACTAATACATGAGGAATCTGATTATGGTCCCTGTGATGAAAGGCAGCAGTCTCTGGGGAGGGATATACCACTCACCATCAAACAAGAGAGAAAAGCCCACATTAAACCAATTTCCCAAAATAACTATAATGGAGCATCTCAGCCACTTGCCAGGAGAGATACAAGAGAATTTCATCAAGGTGAAATACTTTCTGATGGATGCTGTGGTGCTGGGAACCCTTCCAGATGACCTGAGCTCCAATCCTAGATCCAACCTGGAGCCAGCCCTGGGCTACAGGGCTGGAATTTGCCCCAACCCTCCTGTTCCATGCCCCCACCTCAGAGAATGGCCATTTGTGGGTACAATCACCCTGCCCACATGGGGCTTGACACCCCTTTCCTCCTCAGCTACACTAAAGGGATATTTCAACACCATCTGGCTGGAGCAGAACAATTCTGCTTAGCATCCCATTGCATCATCAATAAAAAAGAGAATTCTGACTAATAATTTGCCAAAAAATTGCTCTCTGGAATGAAAAATGCCCTCCAGACTGCCAGCAGCAGAGGCTCCCGTGGAGCACAATGCAAAAGCTGCTGGTAAAAAAAAAAAAAAAAAAAAAAACAACACTCCCAGACTATCCTTCAATATGTCCGATTGGGTTATTTGGTTAAGGAAACAGATTAGGTGTGACTTTGGTACTTNTCTCTCTCTCTTTCCCACCTCACATTCATAAAATCAGGTGAATTTTTAAGGTAATTTCTGTGTCATTCATGGTGCTGGCTTCAGACCACGTCTCATTCTCCTTGAAGCAGCATTCAGATGGGTCTGAAACAGGACACATGCTGAGATTTTTAACATTAATTTCCATCCATTTCTCTTTCCTTTGGTCTCGTGGGGTTCAGAGGGAGCCAGAAAAGCCTGTTCCATGGCACAGACTGGGCTGCTGCAGGAAGGGAAGGGCTGGGTGAGGAAAGGGGAGCTGGCAGGATGGGACAGGGCAAGGGTGAGACAAGATCTTGTGAGTGCAAAGAGAATAAACCACTCTCAAGGTGGCACAGGATAAGGGTGAGACAAGCTCCTGGGAGTGCAGTGAACATAAACCACTCTCAGGATGGCACAGGACAAGCTCCTGTGAGTATGAAGAGAATAAACCACTCTCAGGATGGCACAGGAGAAGGGTGAGACCAGGTTCTGGAAGAGCAATGAACATAAACCACTCTCAGGATGGCACAGGACAAGCTCCTGTGAGTATGAAGAGAATAAACCACTCTCAGGATGGTGCAGGACAGGGGTGAGACAAGCTCCTGGGAGTGCAGTGAACATAAACCACTCTCAGGGTGGCACAGGACAAGCTCCTGGGAGTATAAAGAGAATAAACCACTCTCAGGGTGGCACAGGACAAGGGTGAGACAAGCTCCTGGGAGTGCAAAGAGAATAAACCAGTCTCAGGATGGCACAGTACAAGGGTGAGACGAGCTTTTGTGAGTGCAATGAAAATAAACCACTCTCAGGATGGCACAGGACAAGGGTGAGACAAGCTCCTGGAAGAGCAATGAAAATAAACCACTCTCAGGATGGCACAGGAGAAGGGTGAGACAAGCTCTTGTGAGTGCAAAGAGAATAAACCACTCTCCAGATTCACTTTTAGGGCAGGGTGTTGGCCCAGCTTGTTTAGACCGAGCTTCTGCCAAGAAAGGCTGGGACAGATGAACCCTGAGGTCTTCTTCCACCCTGGCATTTCATCATTCCGTGACTGTCTGATGCTCAGGCTTGGCTTTGCAGAGGGATTTCTCCTTGGGAGAGGCTCATTAAAGCTTTGCTGGTGTGAGATGTGGCAGCTTTAAAAGCCTCAGTGCCCTTTTACCCGAGCAGGGATGCAGGTCACCACTGCCACAAGATGAGCTGGCACAAAACATGATGGTGCATCCACAGAGAGCTCAGAGCTGTGCTCTCCCACCCTCTGACACCCCCCCAAACTGTCCCCTCTGCCCCCCACTTCAGCCCTGTGAGGGTTAATGCACAGCTATTGCCTTTCTGCTCAGTGAACCAAGTGATAGGATTGCAGTTAATGGTAATTTGAACATGTTTGGTCAACTAGAAATACATAACTAGATTGAAACATGAAAATGCCCTATGAATTTATACAACCGCTGCATTTGAAGGCAGTCAGCTGTTAACTTCATTGCAAGGAGAAGGGGAGAAATAATTCACAGCATCCCACACGGGTTTTTTGCCTTTTTTTTTTTGTATTGAACCTTTGCAAAGAGGAATAATGTATCAAATGTACCCGTTGGTCTGCCTCACACCTACCCACAGCTCCACAGCTCGGGTGTCAGTGAATTGCTGTGCTCATGAGCAAGATATGAAGGGTTTTCAGCCACAAAAGCTCTCTCTCCTCCTGACCTTGCTGCTTTGATCCTCACACTCCCCTCCATCTGCTTCTCCTCCCCCCCACCTAAGCCAGAACCAGGCTCTGAAGTTGTACCAAGTCTCACACTGACCCTCAGACCATCCCTCATCCCTTCTGCTGCTCAAAGGATGCTCCAGCAGAACAAAGATCCCCAGAACCTCCTCCCTGCTTGCCAGTGAGGAGCTGAGGATGGGGCTCACAAGCAGCCTGAGAGGACCAAGTCACCATCTTTCCTGATTTCCTTTTCTCCACTGGTTAAAGGGTGTAATTTATGTTGTGTGTGTGTGTCCATTTAGGAGCCATTATATCCTAAATGAAAGAAAAGACCAAATATATTCCCAATTTAGAACTTCCAAAACAAGCCTGATTAATAGATCCAATTGATTGTTCAGCTGCTCTAATGGCTAATCTGCAAAAAAAAAAACTAATTAGGCAAGTGGGAAACCAAAATACTGGGTCATTTCCATCCTGTGCTAATGAATGTTCTTCAGTTTAGCAAATGTTTTGCTTCTAACAAGGAGAAAAAGAGTAACATTGAGAGGGTAGATCTGGCTGCAGAAAGCTGCACCACTGCTTAGATCCAGAGTTCTGGAATCAAGAGAGAGAAGATGGAGTCAATGGCTCGTTGTCCAAGTGGGAACCAGTGAGGAGTGGTGTTCTTCAAGGATCAGTACTGGGACCAGTGCTATTGAACATCTTTGTAGGAGATATGGACAGTGGGATGGAGTGCACCCTCAGCAAGTTTGGGGGTGACACCAAGCTGTGTGGTGCTGGTGACACACCAGAAGGAAGGGATGACATCTAGAGGGACCTTGACAGGTTTGAGAGGTGGGTCCATGCCAACTTCATGAAGTTCAGCAAGAACAAGTGCAAGGTCCTGCAACTGAGTCAGGGAAATCCCAAGCTGGGTGGAGAGTGGCTTGAGTGCAGCCCTGAAGAGAAGGATTTGGTAGTGTCAGTGGATGAGAAACTCAACATGAGCCAACAGTGTGTGCTTGCAGCCAAGAAGGCCAACCAAATCCTGGGCTGCATCAAGAGGAGTGTGACCAGCAGGGCAA
>VZTY01015786.1:25504-58544 GCA_013400935.1 Turnix velox
GAACAGGGCGAGCCCCGTCATGGCGGCGCGGACGGAGCGGAGCGGAGCGGAGACGACCGGGCGGGCGCGAGCGCGTCACCTGACCCGCGCGGGGCACGTGACCGGAAGCGCAGAGCCCAGCGGAAAGCACGTGACTCTGTAGCGCCGTTTCATTGGCTGCTCGCGCTGACAGCGGCGCGGGAACTACCCAGCCCACAATGCACCGCGAACAGCACCTCTTCCCCTTCCGCCTGCCGTTCCTTCCTCCTCTCTGTGATTGGCTCCGTGCCGCCGGGGGCGGGATTTCCGGCAAATCATCGCCTTCTCATTGGCAGGTTCCTCGGCCGAGCCGGAAGTGGGTACGGGGCGGCTCATGTGCCTGGCCTGTGCCCCGACTGTGCGGCGCCATGGCAACGGCCTTCAGCAGCAACGGGGAGGCCGCGCTGCGGAGGGAGCTGGGCCCGGTGGCTGCGCCGCACGGAGACCTCGATGGCTTCTATGAGATGGAGCGGGCCGCCGCCTTCGTGCGCGGTGGCGGGTTCCGCAAGGTGAGTGGGGCCGGGGGTGGAGCAGGGCCGGGGGTTTCGGGCCGGGCCGAGCCGGTGCCTCACACCCCGCCTTTCCCACCCTCAGGTCGCCCTCCAGTTCCCCGACGAGCTCCTGGCGGACGCGGCGGCGGTGGCGGCTCGCATGGAGGCTGCTACCGGGGCCGAGATGTACGTCCTGGGAGACACCACGTACGGCAGGTCGGTGAGGGGCAAACGGGGGCTGCTTGGCCTCTGCCTGCCGGGGCCCGGGGCTGCAGCTGGACAACGGTGCCGGAACGGAGGAAGAGCCCCGCGGTGCAGAGCCCGTCTGACACCGGTTCTTCCCTCCCTCCCTGCAGCTGCTGTGTGGACGAAGTGGCCGCGGAACACGCGAGTGCGGAGGCGGTGCTGCACTACGGCCCGGCCTGCCTCAGCCCCTGCGGGAAGCTCCCGGTGCTGCACATCTTCGGGCGGCAGCCCCTGGACATCGAACGTTGTGCAGAGGCTTTCCGGGAGCTCTACCCGGACCTGCAGAACCGTGTGGTGGTGCTGAGCGATGTGGTCTATGCACACGCCATGGGTGAGTGGGCTGGGGTGGAGAGAGGGTCTCTGGTGCTGCCCTGAGCTCCCACGGGGAGAGGCAGCACTGGGCAGGCTGTCCCCAGGCACTGTCACCCTTCATTTCTGTCCTCTTCCTTCCCCTGTCCTGCTGTCTTCCCTTCTGATTGCCGAGTCCGTGGCTCAATTTTGTTCTTCCTCCTCTGCCCCTTCAGGTGAGCTGGAAGAGAAGCTGTGCCCCGAGTACCCCAACGTTGTTTTCTCCAAGGTGGTGTGTGGGGACCCTCCTGTCCCCTCGCTGCCCGGGGAGGTGTGTCGCTTCGGCCGCCACTTCTCTGTGGAGAGGCTGGGAGGGCTGCAGGACTGCGCCATGTTCTACATAGGAGCCGAGGGCTTGGCCCTCACCAGCTTCATGCTCACCTGGAACCTCTGCCCCTTCAGCTCTTTTGACCCCACCACCGGCCGTGGCCGCCGTGAAACCCTCAACGTCAACCGAGCCCTGATGCGCCGGCTGTACCTGGTGGAACGGGCACGGGATGCCCGGGTGGTGGGTCTCCTGGTGGGCACCCTGGGGGTGACAGGTTACCTGGCTCTTCTGCAGCACCTCCGGGAGTTGCTGCGCCAGGCTGGCAAGCGCAGCTACACGCTGGCCGTGGGCAAACCCAACCCTGCCAAGCTGGCCAACTTCCTGGAGGTGGATGTTTTTGTGCTGGTGGCCTGTGCTCACAACTCCCTGCTGGACTCCACTGAGTTTTACCGACCCATCCTGACCCCCTACGAGCTGGAGCTGGCCTGTAACCCTGCCCGGGAGTGGACAGGGGACTACTTCACCGACTTCAGAGACTTACTGCCAGGTACAGCTGGAAAACAGCTGTCTGTACCCTCCTGTGGGACAGTAAGCTGTTGAGTTTTTTTGGAGGGTGATAGCAAGAGCATAAGACTCTTATCCAGGCTGGACAAGGCACTGAGCAGCCTGATGTAGTGGGAGGTGTCCCTGCCTATGGCAGGGGGGGTGGAACTCAATGATCTTTAAGGTCTCTTCCAACCCAAACTATTCTATGATTCTGTGCTGGCCAGACACAGCACCAGGCTGACATTACCATTTCCCTGCAGGTGCCTGTGCACATGTTGAGCTGCCGCCACCTATCCCAGCAGCAGAGGCTGTTCCTGATGTCTCACTGATCACTGGGGAGATGCGTGGAGTCCACCTCTGCCACCACCCAGCCCCACAGCTGCCCCCCAACACTGCCCTGGCCTGTAGGGACCAGACAAGGGCCCTGGCAGAGATCAGCCCTGCAGGTTAGTGATGCAATGGGGCTGAGCCCCTGGGGCAGGGGATGTGCTTCCTCCCTGCTCCCTGTGACAAATCCTTTTCTCTCTCCTCCCAGCCTCCTTCCTGGAGTCCCGCAGCTGGCGGGGCCTGGAGCAGCAGCTGGGACAGACCCCGGTCTCCAAGGCTGTGCAGGGCCGTCGGGGGATTGCCATTGCTTACGAGGATGAGGGCTGTGAGTAACCCTGACTTGGCAGCAACCTTGGCAAGAGCAGGGGCTGTGCAGGGCCCCAGGCAGTGCCTGCCAACGGGTGTCAGACCTCTGAGGGCATTACGAGAGTCTGGAGCTGCTGCCAGCTGGCTCTGTGCTGGATTTGGCCTGCAGTGGGACAACAGGAGCTGCGTGGTTTTGTGGGGACTCCCACAGCACCTTGGGACACAGGGCCAGGAGAGGGGCTTGGCTCAGACTTGGCCTCCAAAGGCACCCCAGGCCAGGGCAACTTTGGCCCTACAGGGAAAGGTCACAGCTTCACACAAGCCAGCAGCTTGTGTGGGCTACTGCTGCTAACTAAAGATGAACTGAAAAGGATTTGTGAGTGAATAGTTTTTCTAGAATAAACCACGACCTGAGGAGAGTGGGCAGGGGGTGATGCCAAATAACCCAGGGTGGAAACAGAACCTGTTGCTTGCTCTGGAGTTGGCTAAATTCAGCCTGAGAGAATAAAAAAACCCCAGATCTGTGACTCGCAGAAATAGAATCACATTCATAGGGTAGGATGGGGAACTGAGGCAAAGGGGAGAGGGCTCTGAGCATCAGGAAGCCCCTCAGCTCCCCTGATGAAGAGGAGGACTCTACGTTTGGCAGGGACACTGCCTGGCCCCTCATGTGTGGGGCAGGATTGTTTCATGTTTCAGTGTTACCCAAGAGAGTAGTGATGAGGGAGAGCCACTCTTTTCACTGTCACTCTCACAGATGGCTGAGACACCCCAGGCTTTGATTTAATCCCCTCTGCCGGGCTCCTCCCCACAGGCAAAGTCCAGGCACCACAATAACAACAGACACAACATAGAAATATTCTTAATATAATTAGGTACAGGGCCTCCCCCCTCCCAACCATGCACGTACAAACGAGCTGGGGGTAACCCCCCACCCAGCCAGCCACTGCTGAGGGCACGGGGACAGCCCCCCTCGCAGTGGGGCGTGGGCACCCACGGGCAAGTGCTGGGGAAGGGCTGGTAGCCCCGGCGTGGGGCCACCCTGCCCACACTCCCCCTTCCTTGTCCTCCATTGCCTCCTGCAGCTGGCACTGCCGTCCCCTGCGAGGGGGGGAGCATGCTGGGGAGGGGGGGGGGGAACAAAGATGCTGACACCAAAATGCAGCCACCAAATCTAGCTGAGGGGCGTCCCGAGTGGGTTAATTCTAGGTGGAGGGTTATTCTACGGAGCTGTACTGCGGCACGGCAGGGAGGCTGGGGCCGGGGGCATGGAGGGATGGATGGAAGGTGGGGGAAGAGAGTGAGAGAGGATGGGAGGGGCTTCCTTGCAGGGAAGAGGTGGTCCAAGCGAATTGTCCGCGGTCCTGGGCAGGTGCTCAGTAGTCTGCTGTGTACTCGGTGCCATGCAGCCCTCGGCACAGCAGGGTGAACTCCTTCACCATCTCCTTCACTCGCCGCTTGTTCACACGCTCTCTGCTAAGACGGAGGGAGAGGGGGGACAAATGTGAAGCAGGAGGGACACACCGCGGGGGGTGGGGAGAGAGGAAGGGGAGAGCACAGGACGACTAGGACGATGACATTCCCACCGCATGTGGGGCACAGGGAGGGGGTGCACCAACCTGAGGATCTGCTGGCTGAAGTTTTCCTTCTGCTCAGAGCTGACTCGGGCGGAGGGGAAGCCCTCCTGCTGCATGACCTCCTTGATCCAGATGCTGAGGTGGCTGAAGCAGTGTTTGTTCAAGGCAAAAAGGATTTCTGCAAAGTGATCCATGAGGCTGCGGGAGGCCTGGCCACCGACACCCTGCAGAGAGGGGAAGAGAACCTGCTGAGCACTCTGCCTGAACCCACCCCATGCTGCCCTTCTCTCTGCCCCCAAAGCTGCCCACAGAGCTTGTGGTGCTGCCGTCTCACCTCCAGCACTGCCTGCAGCAGCACTTTGCCGTTCTCATGGACAACCTGTCCCACCGGGGCAATCTCTCCACAGCGGGGCAGCAGCTCTGTCTGCAACACACACACACACAGAGCCCAGCCTGCTCAGTGCTGGAGAGGGCTCCAAATCCTTCCCTCAGCCCGCAGCCCCATTCCTGCCCTCCTTCATAATATCATGATACTCACAAAAAAGCCACAGGATGCTTTGACCGTTGGAGCCTCAGGGAACTTGAGTGAAAGGACACCTGTGGGCAGAAAGTACTGAGATTAGCAGCCAGAAGCTACACACACCCCACCCCAAATCAATCACTCCTGTGTGGTCCCCACAGCCCTGCTGGTCTGCTCACCTCCCTGCAGGAATTGCAGAGAGAGGGAGCCATGTGCCCATCCATCCATCCACCCCCGTGGTACTCACCACACTGAAACACAGCTTTTACATCCAGGTTGCTACAGAGGAAGAGGTCCGGCTTCCTTTTCAGAGCCTGCAAGGCACACAGACAGGCAGCATAAACCCAGAGCTGCAGGGGAAGCCTCTGAGGAACCCACTGCTCCAGACAAGCTCTGCCCGGTGGGCACACTTACCTGGGCACACCCATGGTAGATTCACACACTACAGCAGGAAACCATCACTTTACACACACCCTTCCTTCCTTTCCCTTCCCTCCCTCCCGCCCCAAGAAAATGTCAATCAAACAGCCAGGCAGTTTGCTCTGCTCAGGGACTGCCCATCCCAGGAGCTGAGGGCAGATGCCATGCCAGCACACACACAAACACTTCTGTCACAGAGAGGGGACAAAGGGCTCCTGTCCCACCAGAGCACTCCCAGGACAAGGGGAGCCATGCAGGGCCCAGCAGAGCTCAGCCACTCTGCTCCTCCTCTTGAAGATGTTGGTTTATTTTGGGGTCACAGCAACTGGTTCAAGCAGCAATTCCCAACTGGACCAAGAGCTGGCTCTGTTTGGGCTCCAAGGCACAGATGCCAAGGAGATGCCAACGTTGCAAGTGTGAGATGAGAAAAACGTCACACATTTCTGTGGGGGAGTCAGGCACTGCTGTTGGGGACACCCTGAGCTGTGGAACACCATGCAAGGACTTTGTTCCCCATGTGCTGGGCATTTAATAGCTGGAAAAGCACCTTCCACTCCAGTGGAAGGGTTTCTGCTCTGCCACATCCATGTCCTGACCACCATGCCACTGTACCCACTGCTTGTAGACTAGCAGAGGGGATGGCAGCCATGCCTCCTCCCTGTGACAGCAGTCCCAGCACTACAGTGCCCCTCTTCTGTGTCTGGAACTCAAAGAACAGGATACCAGAGCAGGCAGCCCTTGAGCTGAGGGCAGGGCTACTGATGTCCTCAGAACCTGCTAGCAGGGACAGCTTTCAGCCAGCAGCACTGAGGATACATGGCCACCACATGGCCACCTGCTCACAGCCATGATTTCAAGTTGAAAAAAAAAAATAAAAAGGATTTATTTCCCTGCCCCTTCTTCACCAGGGGAAGCCCATGGCCACCTGTCCAATGGAGAAAAACATATTGTGGAGACCATAGAAATGAGGAGCAGCTTTCAGGATTGCCCCATCTCTACTCCTGAGCAATAGAGGACTCAGGTCTGGGTACCAAAGGCATCACTGTGTCAGGTGGAGATTGCACAATTGCAGGGACTTTATCCCTTGTGAGATACAAGCAGAGACCTTCAAGGGGGCAATGAGGGGACACATCATACCCCTGTGTGTGTATCCAGACTATGTGCACCGTCCCTCCTCACCACCATGAGTGGCTAGTGTCCAGGTACTGGTTTAGACTAAACACATCCACTTTTTCTACCTGCTGCTGACTAGTTGTTCCCATGTCAAACAAATGCTTGCAAGATCCCTTGGCAGTTTTAGCCATGGGTAACTACCCCTCCTGAAGCCCTGCTTTGGGCTCTATAGAGTGGTGACCATGAACCTCCCCCCAGCAGCACACAGCTTGAGGGCAACAGAAGGTTCCCCTACCTGGATAGTTTTAACCTGAATCCTGAGCACTGCAGGACTCTTAGGGCATCAGAAAAGTCGTCCAATGTGCTCAAGGTGCCACCTACCTGCAGGGTGATTCTCCCAGTCAAACCACACCAGCATCAGGCAGATCTTGCCAAAAATCTCCCACAGGCTCCCTGCAGCATCTGCTCCTCCCTCCACCACTGACATGGGGGAGAAAGTGTGCCAGGATTGGGAGGGCTTCTTCCTGTAAGACACCTCCACCAAGACAGCACAGAGTGCATCCCACATCTGGGTACACGTGAGCAGAGATTCTTTGTAGCCTCCCTGAGATGGAGCCCTGTGGAGCTTCTCCAGTTATCAAATGGCTTTCCCAGCAGCAGCTCTGGGGCTTCTCCTCCAGCCATCCCATCGTCCTCATCTCCTCCCAGGGCAGCTCAGCTCATGTGTTCTGTGATGGGGATGGGTCTTCAAACATCTCCTCACCACATCTTCTGCTGCAGCAGCCACTGCAGAGGGGGTTCTTCACAGCAGCTGGAAGATTCCCAGACAGAGGGCATCAGCACAGGCTCTTCAGAGGCAGGTAGGGATGGAAGGGACATCAAACCCTACTATTTCAGCAGACAGGGCACAGGGCAGGGCTGCAGAGTCAGTTCCTGCAGCCTTCTACAATATAGAGAACAAGCCCTTGTGTCTGTGCCAATATCTTCCCAGGCCATGTGCCTGGTGAAGCTTTGGAAAGGGCTGAACTTGAGCAAGAAGCAGAGCCTGGAAGGAGCAGTCAACCCCAAGATGCTACATATTCTGCACAGGGTTCTATGACTTCAGCTGGAGCAGATGCAGTTGAAAGCTGAAGGAAAGCTGACCAAGAAGTGAAGGAGGTGGAAGATGGTGGTGGCTGGACCCTCACAGCTCAGTCTTGCATCTTCTAGTTGGCAAGATCACCATGGTGGTTCCAAGATCCATGGCAGGGTGGGTGGATGTGCCTGGAGCTGCCAGTGACGAGGCAGGCTGGAGAGCAAAGGGTGCAGGCACTGCCCTGTGCAGCCTGAGGACACACTGGTTATTTTACACTTAGGTTTGAGGAGAAAGAGTAATTGAGGAATTGGGTTTGAGCCAGCACACTCTAGTGACCAGCCATCAGCAAGATGGGATTCCCAATTAACATGGTGGCAAATGATCACCTGCACCAACTGGGCATCTCAGCCCTGCTGCCAAAGGGCTGATGTGTAGGAGCTACTGAGTTACAAGAAGGTAGGAGAGTGCTTCTTGCTGGTGAGAGGAGAAAACTACTGCCTGCAAGGAGAAACTGAGACAGGGAAGATGATACACTCCATCCAGGTGATCAATCACAGCAGCAGGCAGTGAGGGAAGGAGGAAAATCTTGGGTCCAAACTTGATGCTGCTCTGGAAGATGCATTACTTTGCCAAGGACTCTGCAAGAAGAGCAGGCTGGGATGAAAACACAGCCCCTATCACATGAAGATCTGACCTGAAGACATTTGCAGCTCTCTCCAACTTTAATCCTTGGATTTATAAACACTCAACAGCACCACTGAAGAGCATGGTGCTCTGGAAGAAGATGGAGTTGATGCACCTCTGCCATCAGGCAGCTTCTGAAATGCTGACAGCAAGGAACCAGAGGGGCAGTGAGGCCATTTCTTAAAGGGCTTTCAAAGCATCCCACCAGACCATCAGTCTAGGAAGAAGGGCAGGCCAGAAAAAGATGGAGGTGTTGAAACAAGTCCTGTGCATGAGGAGAGAGGATGGGATACCTTCATCTTTGTGGGGCTGCTGGAAGAAAAAGCCTAGTTCCAAGTGGTAGCAGATGGTGGACTGGCAGCACCATGCTGGATGTCTCAATGATCCAAGATGGAGCAATCACAGAGGTAGGGCTGCTCCCACACACAGTAGGACCTCCAAAGAATAGAGCATGGCTGGAGATCAGCACAACTGGAGACTGGGCCAGCCACCAGCAGCTTCTGCAGCCATAACAGGAGGTATCTGCTCTCCCAGCACAGTTGTACTTTTCCCACAAATGTGATGTGTCCAGAAGGATCCCAAGCCAGAGGGAAATAGCACTTTCCAAAGAAATAAGAAGTACCCTTGAAATTGTCTCTCAGGACCACCAAATTTCCTACCTGCCTGGCAGGACAACCTCTACCCACCCTCCAGGAGGAATAAACACTCGTTGAGTCCTTGCAGACCTCCAAAGTATTTCCCATGTGACGTTCCAGTGCTTCTCTCTGCCCTTAGAAAGATCTTCTAAACCTAACACTGACCCTTTTCCATGATTCCTTCCCACTATTATTATTTGAGGAGAACAGAAATGGGGATTTATCTACAACTCTGGCATTACCTTTTACACATCCCAAGACTTGTGTTGCTTCTCAGGCTCCCCATCAGCCATTCCTCCTCATCATCTGCTCTCTTCCTAGGTGCTCTGTATCTACAGAAAGGTGCCCCAAACTGGGCACAGTGCTCAAGCAGAGGTACCACTGAGAAGCTGGGAAGACATCTCCATGAACCCATCCACAGATCCCATTCATGGATCCTCCCTCCCATCATGTTCCAAACCCTTGTTAAAAGCCCACAGCTCCCAAAACTCTCATTGGCAAAAGCTGCAAATGCTTCCCAACAACCTTGATTATGCTTTCAAGGGAAAAAAAATGCTGTTTATGAGATGCCTCAGCAGGATTTGGGTGCCAAGGTGAGACCCATGAAGAGAAGCAGCTGTGTAGGGACAAGGTGCAGCCTCCTCCTCCCCGCTCCATCCTTGAGACCCACCCATAGCCCAAGCTGCTAATGGAAGGAGGTGATGGCTCAGCACCCAGACATGTCAGGCATCTTCTCAGGCTGGCAGTGGCAGGACAATCACAGCTCTGGCAGCTGCCTGGGTGGCTGTCCCTGCACAGCCACCAGCTCAGTACGTGTGGTCAAAGGCTCTGACATTACAGAAAACAAGCACAATGTGACTTTGACAACCCCTCCTTGATCCTGACCCACCCAAGGAGTAGATGCTGGGGGATCTATGTCCAACAGATGCTCAGATCTATGTCTGAGTGCATCAAAGACATCCAGGCTTCCACCACAAGAGCTGCAGCAGGGTGAGGAGTGTGCCAGGCTCCTGCTGCTCCCATGTATACACATGGAGCATGGTGCCAGCACTGCCTGCCCACCACCAGCAGTGACACAAGTCAGCCTGAAATCCCCCTCACACAAACACAAAGTGTCCCTGCATGCCAGTGAGGCGGTGGGCACAAGAGCACCCCTAAAATGCCACTGCCACCATTGCCCCAAGAGGTTGCCAGGGTGGAGGGGACAGCGTGGCACCCTGGCAGATCCAGATGTCATCACAAGCACATTGCTCAGAGCAAACCCCATCAGTTTCTTCCCACTGGGAAAAAAAAGCAGCCAGCTCAGCCCATCTCTGCTCTGGAGAACCCATCTCACAGGGCAAGCAAACGGGTCAGAAAACATCCACTTAATGCTCTAATTTGTCTGTCACCCAGGGGTGACCATGGCAGCAGCCCCAAGCTCTCCGTGCCTGCTTCAGCAAGGCAAGGAGGGTGGCAGCTGGAGGCTGCCCTGCAGAGGAGGGCACTGCCCTGGGGATGGTGTGAACCCAGAACTAAAGGAGAATGTTTTGTTTTCAACTTCCACGGAAACAGATGGAGAAACTCGATATTCAACTAAAAGGAAAAAAAAAAGTTGTCAACAGAAAGCTAAAAATAGGTTTAAATTGAATTAAAAAGAGAAAGAGAGAGAACGGAAAGTGAATGAATAAGAAACTAAAACACACCTGTGCCAGGAGTTGCATAAATGAATCAACAATATCAGGATGATCCCTGGGCCCTAAAATATAATAAAGATGTAACTTAAGAGAAAAATCATACAAACAGCAACTCAACATCATATAGTTATGTGATACAGAAAGAATTTACAAGTGAAAACAGGAGTGTAAGGGAAGAGGGGTGTGTGGGGAAGGGGATGGGCAACATGAGCAGCTTGAAGCAAGTTAAAGAAACAAAACATACAAAAAATCATGAAACTTGGAGAACCCAAGAACAGAAAGAAACCGCAAAGGAAAGGGTCTGAAGCCCCAGGGTCTCCAGCCAGCACCTGGGTGCTGCAGAGCCAAGGAGGAGATCTTGGTGTCCCTGGGGAGGTAGAGGAGGAGGAGCAGGGGCTAGCTGGGCACCATCTCCCCAAGGAGAATTAGAGCTTTTTGCACTGTGGGGACTGAGCGGGTGTCTTCAGAGCCCCGTTTGGTCCTGGAAGATAACTGCAAGTGAACCACAACACCTCAGCAAACCCTTCACAGGCCTGGCTGGGCTCAGGCGTGCACATGCTTGGCACCAGCACCAGCTGCTCAGGAGCCCCTGGCACACTCACCCTCCCATCCATTCCCAGATGCTTGCTGAGACCTTGAGTCCAGGACTCTCCCAGAGATCTCCTCCAGCATCATCCTCCTGGGAGAGACCAGCTTGGTGCCCAGAGATCTCCATGCCAGCACCACTCACCCTACCTTGGCATCTGTGCACAGACACGTCCTGGCAGGGTCACACATAACCCTCTCTCCTGCAGCCCGTGGGCTCAGCAGAAGGGTTTGCCCTGCTCAGGGCTGGCCACCCACCAGAAAGGACCCAAGATGTAGGTGGGAGCACACAGTCCTGGGCACACAGCGAGCTGGAGGGCTGCTTGCCTGAGCAATGCTCACATCCAAGCATTGGCACAGCTCTGTCCCTTCCCCTTTCCTTCTGCAGACATGCTTGCTGCTGCCTGGAGGCATGGCCACCTCCCCAGGCACTGAGCCAAGAGGGTTTCATGCATCCACACTCTGCTGGCAGAAGCAGGGACCTGATCCCCAGATAAGCTCAGCTCACTTGCCACTGACACCTCAGGGTGGTGAGATCTGCTTGGACCACGGCATGATGATGAAGCTGGGGTCCTCACAGCTCCCCCACCTCTCTAGAGAGCTCTGAGCCTTGTATTGGAAGGCAGCATCACCCTACCCAGCAAAGGACAAGACCTCTTGGGGACCACACACAGAGGTGCTGAAGGACCAGAGCCAGTGGCTCCCAAGGTACATTTGTCCCTGCCATGGGCCAAGTCACCAAGAGGCTGAGTGGAGCCATGATGCAGAGGAGTCTACTGAAATCCCATTTGCTTTTTGTAGGTCGGGCAGTGAGCCAAAGAGGGGCCCCTGCCCTGAAGGAGAACACCAGCATCCTCAACATGATGGCAGTAACTCAGCCAGCAGCGACTGGGTGATTCTCCAGATGTTCACATACACACCCTCCTACTTGTCAGAGGGCTTCATTCCTGCCCACTACGAGTACCACTTGCCCCAGCAGGAGCCCCAGGATCTCCCAGGAAACACAACTTCACTGCTAGGTGGGACTGGAGCTCCAGCTCAATCCTTGCAGCACACAACACCCAGCACAGCTGCAGAAACAGGGGTGTCACAGCAGTCCAGAGTGTCACCCAGGGATTCCCTGCAGGGAAGGTACCCACCTTCCAGGGGTTGGGATGGATCCAACAAACAGAGATGGCCCCAGTAGCTTAGCTAGGAGTGAGAACAGCCATTCCCAGTAAGACACCCCCAGACTCCATGCATGCAACAGCCTGACAGCCCCAGCCCCAGGATACACATACCTTGCTGGAACAGGCTCAGAGTGACTGAGGTAACGAGCAAGAAGAGGGCCTTGATGGGAGGGAAATGGGCAGGCTCATGGGCAAAGATGTGGACCAGCTGCAAGAGAAAGAGAAGGACTGAAGCTGCTGCTGTCCCTCTGTGCCCCCTCCTGTCCCCTGGGAGCAGCAGCCCCTGCCCCAAACATGGCTCCCTCCCTACCTGGCGGGTGAGGTCGATGGCAGAGGCCTGAGGGATGGTGCTGTACATCTGCCCCAGCATCTCACACAGCTGAGGCACCATGGGGGCAAAGTCATCCAGGAGGGTCTTCACGGACTTCTCAAAGATGGCACAGACAGACTGTGGAAGAAGAGCAGCATGTGAGAAATGGGTGATGGAGAAACTCTCTACTGGGCTCTGGTGAGGTCCCATCTGGAGTTACTGTGTCCAGTTCTGTAGCCCTCAACATAAGAAGGGCATTGAACTGTTGGAGCAGGTCCAGAGGAGGCCAAGATGATCAAAGGGCTGGAGCCTTATGAAGACAGGATGAAGGAGTTGGGGTTGTTCAGCTTGGTGAAGAGAAGGCTCAGGGGGAACCGCAGAGGAGCTTCTCAATACCTGAAGGGGGCTCCAGAAAGGCAGGGGTAGGACTTTTTAATAAGAATGGGATGGGGGGACCAGAAATAATGGATGGAAATTGGAAGGGGGTAGATTCAGGCTGGATATAAGAAATAAATTCTTTAGGGTGAGGATGGTGAAACACTGGAAGAGGTTGCCCAGAGAGGTTGTGGATGCCCCCTCAATCCCTGGAGGTGTTTAAGGCCAGGCTGGACAAGGCACTGAGCAGCCTGATGTAGTGGGAGGTGTCCCTGCCTATGGCAGGGGGGCTGGAACTCGATGATCTTTAAGGCCCTTTCCAACCCAAACTATTCTATGATTCTATGACCTCTCCAAGGGGGACAGGACTAGACAGACAGGTCCCAAGTGAGGAAAGAGCTGGCAGTGGGCCAGGCAGAAGCCTCACACCTGCTCTGGTACTGGCACCCTGCTCTGCAGCACAGGATGCTTCCTGATGCTAGGAATCACCCTTCCTACTGTTCATGGAGTGTTGGGAAAAGGGTGGCTGGTTGCAGGCTGCACATGGGCATCACTGGCTGAGCAAACAGGAGAAAAAAGAGATGACACAGTTCCAAGTCGCCTCATAGGGAACAAAAGTGTTCAGCAGATCACATCTCCCTGCTGAGCAGGGGCTCTCTGCCTGGAAAGGAGCAGAACTGATGAAAGCTGAAGACAGACAGGAATTGCTGGATGCTGCTGGTGACAGCAAGAGGCACAAGTCTGGACAACCCAGTAAGATACTCCTTTTACAGGGAGGTGGAATTGCTCACAAGGCTTTAGCAGCATCACCCAGGGTCCATCCTTTGCTGTCACCAGTTCAGGGCAGCAAGGACAGGCAGAGCTGCAGGCAATACTCAGGAAGAGCACCATTACCTCCACCACCTGGGCATCATTCAACCACTTGCTGAGGACCTTCTGTATGAGCTGGAAGACTTGCTGCAGAACCACCACCACCTGTAAGGAACAAGAAGCATTGAAGAGAACTGGCCCTCACAACACTGAAGGCTCATGTGACAAGACTAAGTGTGGCAAGGGCTCAAACTTTCAGGCACCACTGCCCTCTCCCCACTCCAAAGCTGGGCAGCTTTCCTCCCTGCTGAAGCAGCCTGGCGCAGCTCAGAGCTGGCAGGCAGCACCCAGGCCATCCTCCAGAGCAGGACCCAGCCAAGAGGGATCCCACAGGTCACCTCGTCCTGCCTCAGAAACAGTGGGGTGAGCTGAAGGAGTTGTTTTAGCTGGAATGCACCAGCACCATCCTCTTCATGGCACACACCACATTCCACATCAACTCCTCCCTCTTCTGAGACCAGGGAGGGTTTGGCCATGCTGTGACACAGAGCATTGAGCTATTGCACTACTCACTGGGTTGGGTCCTTGCTGCACTGGCAGTTTCTTAACCTCGGTGCTTTCGTGGTCATCATCGTGGTGGCTGATGTCTAGGGTGGTGAAGAGGTTGGAAAGCAGGCCCAGGATGTGGATGATGGCCATCTTATTGGAGGGATTTGGCTGCCAGAGAAAAGGAAGTGTGACACTTGCTGCTCTGCTCAATCACTGGCATCCCTTTGGGATCCTGAGGGACCAGGAGTGCAGAGGCAAAGTGCCAGAGGGAGGTTCCCTTTACTGTACCCTCTCTCTCTCGAGTTCACATTCAAGACTGTTTCTTCAACACATCAGCTCAGGGCTAGAGCCAGCAGGAGAAGCCACTTTGTGGATGGAGGTAGCATAAGGACACTCACCATTTCATCAGCCAGCTTTTCGAGCTGCTGGATGTAGGGGGTGATGAGCGAGTGCAGGTTCTTTAGGATCTCCTCCACTTGCAGTGCAGAGAGCAGGAAACCAAGAGCCTGCATCAGCCACATGCATTGGCTGGTCTGAGATAGAGAGGAGACACAATGAGGTGGGTCATTGCCCAGCCTGCTCTCCTACCACACACATAGGCTGGCTAAGGCTGCTGCCAGGGGCCCAGCAGCAAAGCAAAACCAAGACCCACACATGCTGCAGTTCCTGAGCTTGCTCTCTCTCTCTGGGATCCTCTCAGTGTGGAGAGGGGCAGCTCCCTACCAGCAGGGCAGAACCCAGAGATCAGGCACTCTGCCTCTTCCCAGAAACTCACCAAGGCAAGACCAGCTACTGCCCAAGAGTTCTCTATGCTGGCACTATTCACTCTGCCTTAGTCCCTGTGGGGTGAAGTGTCCCACCCTCTCCTTGTCTCAGACACAGCCTTTTCTCTGTCCCCATGCTAATCTCCCACCCTTTTCCTCTTGAAGATATGCCTGCTGCTTTGGCATCCTTGGGCTAAAGAGGGACAGAGAACAGCTAGAGTTCAGTCTGCCTGGTGGCCTCCTTCTCCATGGGGACATATCCCTGTGGTTCAGCTCCAGCCTATGTGCTGTGGGATCCTAGCAGCTCAGTGGGAGACAGCCAGCAGGTACTCCTGACTCTGTAGGAGCTGGCTGCTATGCTGAGCTCTCCTGTTGGGGCAGCCCAACTCACATTGGTATCCCTCATGTTGTCAGCTAAAGGTTATAGGGACAAGAAGAACCAGTCCACCTCTCTTACCTTGTGAATCTGCTTCATCAACACCTCCTGCCAAAGAGAAAGGGAAAAAGGAGGGTGAGTGCCATAGAAAGAGCCTGCCCTTCCAGGAGGTGGGACTGAAGCAGGAGGTTAAGACAACCAACATCAGCATGGCCACAGACAGGGAACATACACCCCCTAAAACACACCACAAGTAGGGAGCAAAATCCTTGTTCTCTTGAGCCAGCCCATTCAGCCAACAAGCAAAGGGAGCCCCTGGCTTGGATGGGCTCAGTAGCAGGAAGGCTCAAGGAGCTGACCTCAGGGCTTCCTTGCTCTAGTTCAGAGCCATCCAGGCTCCAAAAGCCAGACTCATGCCCTCCATTCACCAGCCACTCTCTGGTCCCATGAGCACTCTGGCAGCTTGTCCAAAAGCCCAGCCCTCTTGTTAGTGCCTCAGGACTGTAAGCCCCATCTGTCCCAAAACTTGAGAGCCAAAAAAGACCATGGGACAAGCTGCTCAAGCTCTGCAGGAACCAGCTCAGTCTCCATGGAGAGGCCTGAAGACCAGGATGCTCTCCAAGATTCTCAGCAGCAGCTGCCTGGCAGGTGCAGAGCTGGCAGGATGCTGTTCCCAGCAAGGCAAACGAAACTTTGGGGGAAAGAACAGACACCCAAGTGCTGCCCCAGTGGATCTCTTGGCAATTGTATCTACAACTGTCTGCTTTTTCTGCACTCACAGCAGGACACAGAACCTGCCACCTGGGTCCACTGGCCCAGGAATAGGACAGATAAATCCCTGTTGCCAAGCAGGATGCCCCGAGCTGCTGCTTTGCACCTCCCTGATTCAATCCTCAGACAACAAAGGGTGTGCACAGAGCACATCCCACATCACCACCAAGTGTCTCTCTGCATCCTACCTGTGACACAGCGACAATGTTGGCAGCATAGGGTGGCAGGTCATACTTGCACTCCCTGCAGATCTTTTTCAGGGTGGAGACACTGGAGATGGAGAGCTCAGGGTTGCCCAAGGCTTGGAGCACCAAGGGCAGGACATTGTTGATCATGACGGGGTGGTCGGCCAGCCACTCTGACAGGGCTCCTGCACATACACATGGCAGCAGAGTGTAGGACTGCACTCCCAGCTCCCATGGCTGCCCCCTCCCCTCCCCAGCCTGCACATGAGCAAAAACCTCACCAATGGTGAACATGACAGTGTCAGCCAGCTGCACGTTGCTGATGCTGATGCGTGGAATGAGGCCAATCAGCCCTGGCACCACATCAGAGTAGTTCACGTCGATGGTCTCAGCAATGGACTGGAAGCCATAAAGCAAGGCCTCCGTGTGCTGCAAGGGTGGGAGAGGCACAGTCAGAGCAAGCCCTGCCTTCTGATGCCCACCCCAGACCCACACACTAGCTCACATCCCTCCTCAGTGGGAAGGGAGGCTGGTCCCTGGACAGGAAGGCAGAAGGCCACTTATTCCTCCTCTCAGTAGTATCCAGAAAACCTACATGTATGCTGGGCAAGGTGATTATCATAGAATGGTTTGGGTTGGAAGGGACCTTCAAGATCATCTAGTTCCAACCCCCTTGTCATGGGCAGGGACACAGGTTGCTCAATGCCTCATCCAGCCTGGCCTTAAACACCTCCTGGGAGGGGACATCCACAGCCTATCTGGCAACCAACCTCTTCCAGCGTCTCAGCACCCTCACAGTAAAGAACTTCCTTCTCATATTCAGCCTAAATCTACCCTCTTTCAATTTGCATCCATTACTCCTAGTCCTGCCATCCTGTACCCTATTAGAAAATCCTACCCCTATGCTCCTTTTCTCTCCCTTCGTCATCAACTCCCCAAGGATAAGACCCGGAGGAACTAACTACTAGTCACCAGCTTGGCGCCTGAGTCCCCTCACTCACCTGCCACGTGGATGGCTGCTCTGTGTTGGTCAGGAGACGTCCCAGTTTGTCATAGAGGCTGCTCAGGAGCTCAGCACCCAGCATCTCATACACATACATCAGCGTGTCAGAGATGTCCACCCTGCAGAGAACATGGAGAGCCTCCAAAAGCTGTCCCCATCCCCTGCAGAGTGCTTCATGTGCAGACATGTCATTTCCCCTCCTACAGCTAGGCAGGGTGCAGGTGTCCCACAGCCTCAACCCAACATGGTGTCATCCCAAACCACAAGCCTGCTACCATATCACCACTACAGCCAAAACAGCTCTTGGTGGAAGGAATCTTCAGTGTGCCTCCTTGGACCCTCCCTTCCCCAAGGGAGAAACACAGAAATGTCTTCCCTAAGCAAGGTTCCTTCCATCCCCTCCTGTGCTACTCAGGCTCCAGGAGAGGATGCTTCCTGTCCTGTGTGATCAGCAAACCCAAACCTCCCAGCTGTACCTGTATATCCGAAACTGCTCCTTCTCATCTGAAGACCAGAAGCCATACTCCTCATCTGAGGGGAACTGGGCTTTGTGCAGCAGCACATCCACCAGCTGGAAGTAGACTGGCCTGTAGACCTGCTGGTACACTGCCTGCTTGTCTGGTTCGAAGGAGAGGATGTCGTCCTGGTGGCAGGAGGAGGGACACATCAGGGGAAAGAAAAAAAAAGCCAGCATGCCTGCTGCACTGGAGGCTCAGGGATATCTCCCAGGGCTGGTGAGACCTGCCATGCTTCAGAGGTGACATTTCCAGCTCCCCAAAGTCCACCTGAGGCTGATACTTTCAGCAGTGGGAGCATTATCTGCAGGCAAGATGCCAGAAGCCCCAGTAGCTGGGTGGAGCCTCAGGCATTTGAGGACAGCACAGCTACAGCAAGGTGGCACTGCTCTGCCATGTCCTAGCCTCAGGAGTGTGTACACCCTCAGATCCTTCCAGGAGAGCTGGGATGGGTGCCCAGTGTCCTCCTGCTTGCATCCTTATCCTCAGACCCATCTGGAGAAGCTGTGAGAGGAGGTGAGAGCCTCAGCCCAGCCTCAGGCAGCAGAGGAGGTGCTGTCATAGAGCCAACATCATGGCCCTCCCTTCCTGCCCACACTCAGCCACGCTGCATCGGGTTGCAGAGGAATGGAGCTGGGGGAATGAACAAGGGCTAAAAATAGAGCACAACGTGTCAGGGCTGCTGCTGGCACAGGGAACACTGTCCTTGGGAGACAGACCCCATGATGGGCAGCCATGAGCAGTCCCCAGCCCTTTCTTCTTCCCTCCTCCAAGAGAGCAGGACTGTCAGAGCAGCAGGGTGTAGCCTGTAGTAAGCCAGCACACACTCTCCCCCCTGCTGCCAGTACAGCCAAGCAGTAAAGAACTAAACCACATCTGCTGCTTGAATAAAAAAAAAAATTTAAAAAATCATAAAGTTTTAATTAGCTATGTCAATGAAGCCCTTAAAGCCTGGCTCAGAACTCCAAGGAAGACTGGGGGAGGAAGAGGCAAGCCATGGGGCCAGTATTTCTGAAGTATGTGCCTTGCTGTGGCTGCAAGTGCAGGACAAGGAGCAGGGGCATCAGAAGTCCCTGGGGACGAAGAGCAGCCAGGCCAGACCCCCCCACTCCCCATGAAGCAGTGCCTCAATCTCTGCTCAGAGTGCAGGGTCTGGGCAGGATGCCCCAGGCTGGCCACTCACCTGCAGGGTGTACCAGAAGGTGAGTGTCAAGGAGCTGGTGGTTTCATTGACGGGGTAGTGCCCAGGGATGCCAGTGCAGAACATGATCATGTTGACCAGGGCCAGGAAGCTCTGCCAGTGCTCCACCTGGTCCAGGAGAGCCCTGGGGAGCAGAGAGCATGGTCAGGGTGGCACTATCACTGCAAGCCTGGCTCCTCGCCTCGACACATCGCTGGGCACAGGACAGGATGAAGCAGCACGTGGGGAGGGAGTGGACTGCTCTGTACTCATCCCCTCTCCTGGGGACCACCCCCAGCACTCACCGGGAGTGGTTCTCCCCCAGGGCCACGGCAATTCGGCAGATCCCATGTGACGTCTCCATGTCCCCGCTCTGCACTGCCTGGCGTAGCTGCTCCTGCAGCCCCAGCACGGGGGGAATGAGCTTCAGCAGGGTGTTCACGTACCTGCAAGCACAGACTCAGTCAGAGCTGGAATTCACTCCACCAGCACTGCCTCCATCCCTCCTCATGCTCTCCTACACCTCCTGCCCAGCTTTCCCTACTGCTTTTGTGTGTGGGACACCCAGAAGCTTGCACCACTTGGAGGGATGAAAGCTGAATTCCCAATTATTCCTGCAGGGGAACCTCTGCAAGTGAAGAGAAGGGCTGAGCCAACGGCCATCATCCTTGTGTGAATTCCCCACTGCACCATGCACCGAGCAGCTGCCTCTCAAACCTGCCAGCACCAAATTGTCACTGCCATGACCAGCTCTGAGGGAGCTGTGCCCACATCCTGCAGCATCAGTGGGGATGGGGAGCAGGAGAAGGGTGGTGAGGGCAACCCTGGGGGCTTTTTTTGCCATCCTACAGCCTGTGCAGCCACAATCACCCACAGAAGGTAGGAGCCTCAAAGCTCTCCAGTGTGGGCCACATCCAAATTGTGCTCTCTGGCTGGGATGGGATGGACAGCCACCCTCAGAGACCACTCCCCAGGCAGAATGTTGATCCCACAGCACATCTTCTCCTGCCCCTCACCCTCCTAGGTGAATGGCACAGCTCTCCCACATCACATCACGCACATCAGCCTCCCCTAAGCTCTGCTGCCTGCAAGTGATGGTAACCAAGGCAACGGGAAGGAGGCAGCCAAGGTGAAAAGCAGCCCAGGGCCCCCGGAGAGAGGCTGTGCTGGAGGCTGATGAGCAGCCTGCCATTTCCCTGCCCGCTCAGGCATGTTATCTGAAGCTGCAGCTATTCCCTGCCCTCCCTGCCTGCCCCACCACATGTAGGTGTGGGACCAAGGATGCTCGGGGAGGGAGGAGGCACACGTGATGCAGAGCCAACGTGATGGACTCCCTGCACAGCCGACAGAGAGAATTTGCTTCCACCCTACAACTCATCCCATGTTAGTGAGGACTTCTAAAAAAGGCTGGGTGAATCACACCCCCAGTATCACCTTTCTCTGCTCACTGCCTAAGGAGATAGAAGGGTCCACAGTGAGGAATGAATTAGACACCCAGGATCATGGAGCCCCAGACAGACCACCTCACATACTCCATGCTGGTTCCTAGCCTTGAGTGACTATCTGGTGCCACAGGCATGATGAGGCACAGTTTGTCCAGTCTCTTCTCAAAGTCCAGTGATCTGCAGCACCAACAGCTCCCTCTGTGGGACAAGATCCTCCTCTGCCCTTCCCACAGCCCTCCCCAAACCACCACGGTGCTTGGGACAACCTGCAAAGAGGAGATATGGGCAGCTTGCACAGAACAATCTCATCCTTCCTAATCTAAAATCTGATTAGAAAACCCAACACATTAAAACCCTGTATCTAATGAAGTTCTCCAAAAAAACGCCCCAGCCCAATTTCTCTGGGGATTCAGCAGCAGGTGCTAAGACTAGGAAAGGACAGGCTGGATGCCAGTAAATCCCTTACAGACACCTGCAATCAGCTCCAGTGACACCCTGCTGCTTTCAGAGAGGCAGTTCAGTGTCTGATGCCCACACCCACAACAGGCATACACCATCTAGAGATCTCTCTCCCCTCTGACACCCCCTGCCAAGCTGCAGGAGCCTGGCCAAGCCCTGTGTGCCAGCTCTCCTCCAGCAGCACGTGCTCTCTGGCCTGCTCAGCCCGGGGATAATCCTCCAACCAGACGGAAAATCCAGCCCAAGCCTCCTCCTCTGCAAATGAGATGCAGCAGTATCTCCATTCCTGCTCTCCTGAGACTCAAGAGCTTCCTGCTGCCCCTAAGAATGGGTAGAGATGCTCCAGTTGCAAGCTCTTGGCCAGACCTAGAAGCATAGAATAGTTTGGGTTGGAAGGGACCTTAAAGATCATTGAGTTCCAACCCCCCTGCCATAGGCAGGGACACCTCCCACTACATCAGGCTGCTCAGTGCCTTGTCCAGCCTGGCCTTAAACACCTCCAGGGATTTAGGGGGCATCCACAACCTCTCTGGGCAGTCTCTTCCAGTGTCTCACCGCCCTCACCCTAAAGAATTTCTTTCTTATATCCATCCTGAATCTATCCTCTTCCAATTTACATCCATTATTTCTAGCCCTTCCATCACATATCCTATTCAAAAGTCCCACCCCTGCCTTTCTGGAGCCCCTTCAGGTATTGAGAAGCTCCTCTGAGGTCCCCCCTGAGCCTTCTCTTCCCCAAGCTGAACAACCCCAACTCCTTCAGCCTGTCTTCATTAGGCAGGCTTCTTCTCAGGTTACCATATCCTAATGGAGGAGCAGTGTCCAGACGCCAGCAACACCAGAGAGAGCCCTTGCTCTGGGTGCAAAGGAGTCTTACTCTCCTAAATGTAAGGAGATCAAACACTCTGCACTTACAAATCTCTGCTACATCATCTCTAATCACATCTCAGAAGCAAGAAACCCACCTGCTGTTACTTGCAAGCAGGGAAATTGCACTTACCAAGATAAGTGACTAACTCAAAAGTGAGGCAGGACCGTGGCCATGAGGTCCCTTTTCATCCTGGACAAAGCTTTGTGCTCCCAGGATGCCAAGTTGAAGCATGACGGATGCCTTGCAACATGCTGCTCTCCTGGGAAGATGACCTCCCAAGCTACCTAACCCCAAGCAGTAGAAGCCAAGCTCATGTGTCAGTGAGCCTTCAGGTGATGGCAGAAACACAACTGCATGAATGCCTCAATGAAACCAGGTAGGAGGGAGCAAGGACACACAGCATCCGTAACACTAGAGGAACCCATGAAAAAGCAGGCAGCTCCATCACCAACCCCATCCCAGGGTGATGCCCTACAAAGCCCTGGAGAGCACCATGTCAGGAACCCAGCACTGAGGCTGCTCTGAGCCAGCAGCCAAGGACAGCAGGGAACCAAGCCCCTGCAGAAGGGGAGAGAAGGGAGCAGCTCCAAAGCAGCAGGGATCTCCCAGACTGTGAAGAAGAGAAGCTGAAAGGTCAGGAGACTCCCCGGGGGCTGAGGGAAGAGCTGAATGTGCTGTGGCTGAGCAACAAAGGCAGAGGGGCGGGACAGCTGGCAGCAGGGGGGGCAGGAGGAGGGATGCAGAATGGAGGACACAAGGAACAAAGGGGAAGCAAGAGCCCACCGGGGTCGGGAAGCAGCAGCTCTGTGTGCTGCCCTGCTCCTCAAGCCATCCTGGATCTCAGCACTGAGCACAGCCCTGCTCCCCCCTGGAGCAGCTGACACCACACATCCCCTGGTCGGGTGGCCTGTGACAATGCCACCGCTGTCTCCACAGCCCGGGAGCAGGGGCTGTGCCAGGCTCACACACTGGGCAGCCTTTCAGCCCAGCTGCCTGCCCCATCCTGCCCACTGCCTCCATGTCCATGGACAGGATGCTCTGATGCAGCTGATGATGCTTCCACGGACAGAAGGATGGGGAGCAAGTGCAAGTGATACTGTAAAGGAGAAACCACAGAGGAGCCAGAAACTGCTGGGGTCAGCACAGGAGCAGGAGTGAAACTGCTGCCAGCCAAGATTCTTACCAAAATTAACTTTGAAAGCTCAATAGAAAGCTCGAGTTACTAATGCAACCCAAGAAGAGTGCTGCAGGGGCAGGCTCTGGCACACAGGTGGGGAACCACAGTGAAGTGACTTCTGAAACTTGAAGGAAATGGAAAGGAGGAAGGCAAAGAGTTGACTGCAACTTCTCTCACCTTCTTGTTTTCTGTACCAGTTCTGCTACAAGGACCTGTGTTGGCCCACAACCTTTGCCTAGTACAAGGAAAAATTGCTCGTGTTCATCCTCTGACCACCCACCAATGCAGCAAAACACTGACAGATTCCTTTGTGCACTAGAACTTGAAGTCCCCCCAAGATGTCATCAAGGAGTTAGGGTGTCTCTGAGCTGGGATCTGTGCTGGCTGAAGCTAAGGAGAGGACCAGGGCTCACCAGCACAATGGCAGCAGCACCCACACCGCTGCAGAGGATTGGAGCCTGCGCCATGCACAGAGGCAGCAAGCAGCTCAGCTCAGCCTTCAAGGAAAGCCTCCTCTCTGGGAAAGGGTTGCTAAGCAGCCAGGAGGGGATGTGGCCACAAGAATCAGAGGAGATGTACTTTTTCCCTCTGCAGGCACCAGTTCCAAGAGCTGAGAGCAGCTAGAATAATGCAGCCAAGTAGACAAGTTCAGAGCCTCTCTCTGCACAGCACCAGTAGGACCTTCTGCAGCCCAGCTCAGCTGCTCCAGGGGCAGCCATGGTCACAAAGAAAGAACAAATTCTCAGCTGGCATGTACTGCTTGAGCTAGGGAGGAGAAGACTGATAGGTCTGGTTTTATTCCTTCTGTATGAAATCAGATAGTTGGTTGGACCAGCAGCACAAGTCAAGAGGCAACCCCTCAAAAGACTGCAACCAGTCTCTAAACTCTCTCTGGCCAGAGCTGAGCAGCTGCTCCCCATCTGGATGCTGGAAAGTCTGACACAAGGATCTAGAAGAGAGCAGCTTCCTCTGCTTGAGAGCAGAAGGGTAGAGATGGGCTGTAGCTGGTCAGGACTACGTGGTCCCCAAGAGTCAACCATGGTACAAAACCTTCCAGGACCAGCTCTGCCAAATCAGGAGACTACAGCTGCTTTTAACACCTCCCTGTCATCATCACCTTCAGGGTCAACAGCAGCTAGAAAAAACATGAGGTTTTTCTTCCCCACCCCATTATAGAATCGTAGAATGGTTAGGGTTGGAAGGGCCCTTAAAGATCTGCCATAGGCAGGGACACCTCCCACTGCATCAGGCTGCCCAGTGCCATGTCCAGCCTGGTCTTGAACACCTCCAGAGAGGGGGCATTCACAACCTCTCTAGGCAACCTCTTCCAGTGTTTCACCACCCTCACCTTAAAGAATTTCTTTCTTACGTCGAGTCTAAATCTACCCCCTTCCAATTTACATCCGTTGTTTCTGGTCCTCCCATCCAATATCATATTAAAAAGTCCTTCCCCTGCCTTTCTGTAGGACCCCCTTAGGTACTGAGAAGTTACTATAAGTCCCATTCCACTATCAATGTCCAGGAACACCAGCCACTGGGTCACCTCCAAGGTCAAGAGCAGCCAGAAAGAACATGAGGCTTTTCTTCCCCACCCCATTCCCCCATCAATGTCCAGGAGCACCTCCAGGGTCAACAGCAGCTAGAGAAAAACATGTTTTTTTTCTTCCCTACCCCATTTCCCCATCAATGTCTAGGAGCACCAGCCACTGGGTCACCTCCAGGGTCAACAGCAGCCAGAAAAAACATGAGGTTTTTCTTCCCTACCCCATTCTCCCATCAATGTCCAGGAGCACCAGCCACTGGCAAGCAGCACACGTGAAAGGATGTCCTCACCTCTGGGCATCAGGCTGGGAAATGGCATTGACAACAGCCTCCACCGCCGTGTCGAAGAGCTCCGGGTCCTGCAGCGAGGTGAAAGCTGCCTGGATGAGGTTCTCGCAGTCCATCAGTGGGATCTCCAGCTGCACCCAGCTGGAGAAGCACTTCAACACCTTCTGCTTGATGAAACCTGGGGAGTCCTGCTGCTGCAGCAGCTGCTCCAGCAAAGGGAAGACGGAGCCACACTCCTGTGCCAGGACACCCCGAACCTGCCCCTTGCGGTACTGGGGCAGGCGGCTGGTCTGGAACTCCTCGGGCAGCACCGTCAGCAGCTCCAGCAGCGCCAGGCACCGCGCCCGCCCGTCCACGTTGCAGTCCTCCGCCTGGAACATGCGCACCATGTCAGCCACCGCACATGGCCAGGCCTCGGGCATCATGCTGAGGGCCAGGGAGGCCAGGGCCACGCAGAGCCGGGTCAGCACGATCTTGGAGCCGCTGGCAAAGCGTGTGATGTGGGTGAAGAGCTGGGACTTGAGGCTCTCGTACTGGTCGGCCGGGATGTCGTTCCAGTAGCGGGAGATCTTAATGTGCAGGGCGCTGGCGCCAAAGTACTGGATCTCGGGCACCTTTTCCATGTTGAGGAGCAGCCAGCTGAAGTGCCAGGCCTGGGGGGAGACCTGTGCCTGCATCAGCCATTTCTGAGCCAAGTTCTTGTTCTCGATGTTTGGGTCGTAGTACAGCTGATGGAGAGCCTGGAAGAGAAAGGGAGGCATCCTAGAGCAGCTGTGAAGCACAACCATGTGAGTTACTAATGCAACCCAAGAAGAGTGCTGCAGGGGCAGGCTCTGGCACACGGGTGGGGAATCACAGTGAAGTGACTTCTGAAACTTGAAGGAAATAGAAAGGAGGAAGGCAAAGACTTGACTGCAAGTCATCTTCTCTCACCTTCTTGTTACAAGGGCCTGTGGTCCCACCAGGGAAAGGCTCACCAGCATGGGGCCCTGTGCCCAGGTTGCCAGCCCAGAACATAGAATCGTAGAATAGTTTGGGTTGGAAGAGACCTTAAAGATCATCGAGATCCAACCCCCCTGCCATAGGCAGGGACACCTCCCACTACATCAGGCTGCTCAGTGCCTTGTCCAGCCTGGTCTTGAACACCTCCAGAGAGGGGGCATCCACAACCTCTCTGGGCAACCTGTTCCAGTGCTTCACCACCCTCACCCTAAAGAATTTCTTTCTTATGTCAAGTCTAAATCTACCCCCTTCCAATTTACATCCATTGTTTTTAGTCCTCCCATCCCATATTCACTTCTGGTAAAGCCATATCCCCCCCCATCATGTCACCCTGCCTTAGCTGGCCCCCCTCCTTGGGTGGGTTCTCAGCAAAGCAAGAGTGATGTGGCAGCGGGAGAGGATCTGCAAAGCATTCTTTCCCTCCTCCTCTCACACAATACCCTGGAAATTTCTCTTCCTTAGTCATCTCCCATCTTTGTCTTCACTCACACTGAACCTGCCTGCTGATGTGCTGTCTCTGGGGTGGGTGCAGGACCCCTCTGCAGCACAAGGGCTGCAAGGGACACAGCACACAAACACTCCTGCCTTCTGCCTGCATCCACTCTCCAAAAGACTCTATCAGAAAGCATGTGCAGCCCAAGGTTTGCATCTGGGAGCCCAAGAGCTGCTCAGGATATCTTTGTCAGGCTGTAGAGAGCCTTGGAAACACAGTCACTAAGCTCAGGGATTAATCCCTTCATTGTACCTTTGAAGTATTCCCAGACACGCCCAGTTACAGCTGGACACCTGGCATCTAACCCTCTGCCACCACCTCCTGGGACTGCCCAGGGCTGCTCACTCCACCTTCATGGAAGGAGGAGAACATCACTTACCTGTTCCAACAGCTTTGGGAGATGTAGCTACTGCTTTGCAGCACAGCAGACCCACGTGAACAGGCTCACATGAGCTGCCAGGTTTTATTTGCAGAGAAATACTACATAGATCTTTAAGGGTAACATTAATTAGTTATTTCTCCTGAGTGGCTGCAACTGGTAACCAGTAATGCCCTCACACATGGAAGGGAAAAGCAACTACCCGTGGCCTGAACTCCATCTTCCAGCAGCAGGGCTCCCTGCCTGGCACAGCACGTTTCATCTCAAATCCCTGACTGCACAAACCAGGAGCAAGGAAAAGCAATGGCACTTGTCAGGCTCCCAGACACCCGTCACGTCCCACCATCAAATAGGAGGTCAATTCCAGCAGGTGCAAAGGATTTTTTAATGTCCCCATCCTGGCTCCAGGTCTCAAATATCCTCCTCCTCCCCTCTAAAGAGCTCTATGAAATTCTTGTGTGGTTCTTGTACCCAGGAGAGGATTTAAACCCTATTTTTAAGTGTGCAGAGATAGATGCCTGGGTTGCAGGAACAAGCTTCTCAGGCAAGCTTTCCCGTCCCCTGCTGCTCCTCAGTACAAGACCAAAGAGTGGGACAAAATGGCAGGATGGGCATCCTTTGAAAAGCCTCTATTTGAGGCTTTGTGATGGGGAGAAACGAGGATAACCTCTTTGTGAGAGAGAAAGAGGTTATGAAGTACGTAGCAGGAGACAGAGCCAGTCCCTGCAGAGGGACAGGCTCCCGTCCCACTAAAAGATGTATCCTGACACAGATACACACATCTAGGTTAACCCTAGATAAGCAGGACATGGGGAGAGAGAAATTTGTCCCAACAGAGTGGCCAAGAGGAGTACACAAATTACTCCAGCTACGTGAAAACTCAGCCTGTTCTGGGTTATCTCAGCCTCCTGCCTGAAGCACCACTTGGTGCTGGGTAAGCACTGTCATCTCCTCCCATCAAAGCAACAATTTACTTCACTATCCAGCAGTAGCTGCAGACGTGCTAAAAGCTCAACTGCTCCTGTGAGCAGGAACCTGGCTCCTTTCCCTGCTCTTCTGCTGACAATCCAGTCCTCCTGCGGCAGGGCTGGAGCTTCAACTCCCAATTATCTCCTCCATTACTGGCTCAGTCTCTTATTTGCTCTCATCAGAGCTTGCTGCTTATTTTCTCTTGAGATTCCCAGAGTCTGATCACAGCTCATTTTTCTCCTCCTGCACTCTCTGGGCATCCTGACAATGTGCTAGAAGGCTAGAAATGTTCTCCTCCACCTGCTCTCCAGACCAGGACCCCCTCCTCAACACCTCCCAGGCTCTCTGCTTTCATGGGATCATCCAGCTGAAGGGAGAGGAGTGATGAACAGAGCCCAGGACAATGCAGCTCCTTTGAGAGCACCCAGTGTGCAGTCCCTGCAGCACAGACCCCAGGGCTGAGCTAGCCAAAAAACATGGCTGCTGCCTCCTAAGGATGGCAAAGAGGGAGCATTATCTTAGACACTCCTCTTGATGCTCATGCTGGGGAGATATCACCACCACTACATTAAAGTGAGCAATCAGGTCATGAGACCCCCTCCCCGGGCAGGGTCAGTTTTCCAGATGGTTTTCACACAACCACCACCCCCCAGCACCCTTCCTGCTCCATCTGCCCTGCTCTCCAGAGAAACATCTTCACCCAGCAATACCAGCCCTCAGCCTGGTTCTTCCTGCAGAGAAGCCACTGGGGAGGTTTCCAGTAGAGCCCCACAGGGATGCACTTTGGAGCTTGTGCTGCTCAGCACCTCGGGGAAACAGTGAGCAGCAAGATAAGAGAGTCTACCAACTACACTGTTTGCTGGAAGACTGAAGAATATTCTGGAAAAACACATCTGCTGGCTTTCTCACCTCCTTACCCAGAGCTCCAGCCCAGGAGGGGACAATCCTAGGTAGCTCCTGGCTAGAGAGTGGCTGTTGCTGCCTGTGTGCAAGGTGCCAAGTAGAGAGGCAATGCAGCATGTGTCCTGGGACTGCCAGCAGTGCACCCCATCTGCTGCTCCACAGGAGAGCTTCCCAAGAGGACTTTCAAAGATGGGCTTCCATCCTAAGTTTCCATACTGGGCCATCCCTCCTAGCCCAACTCATAGCAGCAGATGAAACCAACAGGAGAAGACTAGGTTCTTTCCCTGTCCTAAGATGAACATTATCTGAGTACCATATTCTGCTGAAAAAGTGGAACAGGAGGCTACAAGGCACTGTGTCCTGCAGATGGGTACCTGAACACCCAGTACACTCCTCTCCAGGAAGAAAAAGCACCATTCTCCTCCCAGAGGCAGAAAGCAGCAGTGGCTGCCATTGGGCTTTGACATCACCACACCAGCCAGCACTCTCAGGCCCATCAAAAAGCACTGGAGATGAGGAGAGGAACTCATTAGCACCAGGAAGGAGAAGCAGAAGGCATGAAATTGGGCAATGACATCTACCAGGGAGGTTTTGTGCATTCTGATGTGAAGGGGTGGCTGCCACCAGACCTGCCTCCTCCACAATTAGACCTGTAACATGAGAGCTGGTAAACAGCCCAGCTGGCTGTCAGCTATGCCCTTTAGCCAGGGAAGGAACCTTCTCCAGCATCAGCTCTGCTTGGCTGGAAATACTTCAGGCTTGTTATGATGGCTCTTCCCTACCCCAAAATCTCAGATACTGGAGTGGTACTAGCTCCTCAAGAGAGGCAGAAGTGAGCTGCCTTGGGACAGATGGCACAGGGCAGAGGTCTCATGTTGGTCACTTTGGACAGTGGGAGGGAGACCAGTCCAAGGGGAGTTATTGCCAAGCAACAGCACCTCACCTTAGCTCATAGTCTGGTATCATTAAGGAATAAGAGCCGCTACGAGCCCCTCTCAGCCTCTTGAAAGTTCAGCAGGGAGCCCAGAGCAGGCTGTCTCTAGCAGAGAGGTGCTGGGTTCACCCCATTTGGAGGATGACAAGAGGAGCCCCAGATGTGTGGTCGCAGCCGCACAGATGCTGCTTGCTATTCCTGGGGGTGAGCTCTACAGGGAAATGAGTCCCCTTCAGTGGCCAGAGTGCTTCAGCTAATGGAGGTAACAGCAGGTACAGCAAGATGCAAAGGCTATTCTTGTTCTGCTCCTTGCCCTGTGCCCATAGCCTACACATCAGGGGCAGCAGTGGCCACAGCCCCTCAGCAGCCACCAGCCTTCTTCCAGCAGCAACCCCAGGATGTCTCCCACTGCAGTCTCTCCCTGTCCTTTCTAGTTGAATGCACCAGGAACGCTCCAGGGTGTGACAGCACAGCCATTACTGAGACTCAGCCCAGCATGAGGAACATCATCCCTGCCATCTCTTGTCATCCCTGCCTCCCCCAGCCCCCCACAGCAGCCATCCACCCTCCCCCTTTCTTCCCCCTGCCACACTGGGGCTGGCACAGCAGCCCTGGGAAGGTGAGAGCCTGCCACAGCAGCCAGAACAGCAAATGGATGCAAAATGCCTTATGAAGACAGGCTGAAGGAGTTGGGGTTGTTCAGCTTGGGGAAGAGAAGGCTCAGGGGGGACCTCAGAGGAGCTTCTCAATCCCTGAAGGGGGCTACAGAATGGCTGGGGTAGGACTTTGTAATAGTATCTCTGAAATGCGGAATAGAAATGATGGATGGAAATTGGAAGATGGAAGATTCAGGCTAGATATAAGAAAGAAATTCTTTAGGGTGAGGGTAGTGAAACACTGGAAGAGGTTACCCAGAGAGGTTGTGGATGCCCCCTCAATCCCTGGAGGTGTTTAAGGCCAGGCTGGACAAGGCACTGAGCAGCCTGATGTAGTGGGAGGTGTCCCTGCCTATGGCAGGGGGGCTGGAACTCGATCTTTAAGGTCCCTTCCAACCCAAACTATTCTATGATTCTCTAAATGAGGCCATGTGTGTTCTGCTGGGCTGAGGCTCCAGCGATAGCCCCTGAGAGGCAAAGCCAAGTCGTGGAAAACACAAGGATGTGCTCTCTCATCCCATCATTAGTTTAATACAGGAAGGAGCAAGGTGTTCAGACAAAGGTGGCTACAGGTGGAATCTTCTTCCACAGATCTGCTTAAATGCTACACAAGGTGACTCCACACTTCCCTCAATTTTGCAAGAATCTCCTCTCGTGGCCCCTAACTCACCATCCCTACCACGACTGCCACATCTCGTGTAGGTGGGCAGGAAGAAGTGGCCAACTTTACGCCAGCAGTGCACCAGGGGAAATGCCTTTCCCTAACCCTCATGTATCCACAATTCTCTCCATCGTGTTTTCTGAAGACAAGCAATAACCTTTCTCTGAAGAAAGCAGATGCACTTGGGTTCCTCCTCCCCAACCTCCCGAGGGGAAGGCAGCCCCAGCAGCTGCCACATCCCTGAGGCTCAGTATCTCTGAGGAGCAGTGATCAAAGCCACCCCTCTCTCCCATCTCTCCGGATGTCAGCTCCATGACTCTCCGCCCACCCATCCTGCCGGAGAGACTCCCTGCATTCATCAGGCATCTCCAGAGAGGCACACGGCGATCTGGAAGGCCCAGAGATGCCAGACTGCTAATGTGCTAGGGAAAAGACGTCAGCGAATATTACAACCACTCCAGGGGATAAAGCAAGCCAAGGGAGGAAAGACCTGGAAGGAATCAGACAAAAAAAGAGAGGGAGAGAGCAGGCACGTGGGGAATTCACGGTGGAATGGCACTGCCTTCTCTCTCAGGGATGCTGCTGAGAACAGGCAAAGAGACTCTCACCTTCCTCTTCTCTCCAACACACAACACTAGGTGCAGCCACCCTGACCTGCAGGAGCCAGAATGCAGGAGCATTCGTGGTAGGGATGGTGAGTTAGGGGCCACGAGAGGAGATTCTTGCAAAATTGAGGGAAGTGTGGAGTCACCTTGTGTAGCATTGAAGCAGATCTGTGGAAGCAGATTCCGCCCGGACCCACCTTTATCTGAACACCTTGCTCCTTCTGTGTTAAACTGAAGATGGGATGAGAGAGCCCATCCTCAATTACTGCTTCTCCAAGACAGACACAGCAGAGACTGAATAAACCCAGCAGAGACCAAACCTCTACAGCCCATCTCCATAGGAGCAAGGCTCACACCACAGCAGCAACATCAGCTCCTCAGGGCAGTGTGGCCTCACCATTAGGCTGTCACTCTCACCACAGACAGCCCCAGGCCATGCAAAAGCACAACAGGAAGGTCACAAACCAGACTACAGATGAGCATCCCCATAGCCTGCAGTCTTCAGCTCACCCAACCTTCCCTTCCCTTCTTCCCCCTCCCTCCAAGCCCTCCAGCCACAGGAGCAGAGCCCGGCTCAGCAGCAGGTCCAGGAGGAGCAGAGCCAGCCTGGAGCTGCCATCTGCCCAGCAGGTCCCACAGCATGGCCACCACAGCCTGCTCTTGCCGTGCCCAAGCCAAGGCAGCATCTAGGTCAGGCTAAGAAGAAGACATAAAAGCAGCCCAGCAGCCCCCAGCTGGGACAGGGGGTCACTGACACACTAACTGCATGGCAACAGCTCAGCCCAGCTCCTTCCCTCTGTTCCCTATAGAAAAACGAAGCAAAAAAACCCACAGGGAGTGACTCTCAGCACAGCACCTGAAGCCGACTCCTCCTCAGAAGCAGTGGCAGCTGCCTGTTGCCCATGGGCTCTCAGACCTGCTGGCTGGCAAAGAGCAATGTGGGTCCATTCCCTCCTCCCTCTCTGCAACCGCTGGGCACAGCTGGAAGGATCCAACTCACTGGCATGAGTCATGCTGGATAAACACAGCTATGATCTTCTTCAGATACTGGGACAAATCTGTGGGGGCATTTGCCCAGCCCATCACACAGCAAGCAGCAGGGACACAGAAGGGTCTTCCAGGGACACAAATCACCTCCATGAAAACCATCTGAGGAGCACGATGGGTATGGTCTCACCAGAAACCTCTCTGGCTACAACTGCCACTCACTGTGGGTGACCTGGAGAGACTTCAACCTCTGACTTAAGAGATAACCAGCTCCTTTTGCTGGTTCCTAACCCCAGCACTTGCCACTAACTGACTCAGAGTGGAGTCAAACCCTGATTTTAATCAGTACCCAGAGTTATTAATAGAGCCAAACACAAAACCTGCCAGGCAGAAGAGCCCAGGCCAGCAGAAGCATCATTTCTCTGCCAACATCACCTCTGACAAAGCAGCTCTACCCACCTGCCTCCCACCAACCCCCATCATTCCTTCCAGTTGTACCATAAACACCCCAAAGCCCTCCCTTAAAAGGAAAGGGGCAGGAGGGCTCTCAGAAAGGAAGAGCTGCTGAACCTCTGAGATTTTTCTACATTTTTTCCACAGGGCAGGGACTGTGCTGCTACTACTAGCAGCTCGGAGCCCCACTGCAGTCCACAGATGACACCACAGAGATGGCAAAGCCTGCAGAGATGAGGAGAAGCTGGGCACGCTGGGGGAGGGGAGGCAAAGCATCCCAGAAGGCATCTTTGCCTCCTCCCAGGCAGCAGGAGGCTGCGGTGAGGATGAGCTGCCTCCCACCACAGCCCCTCCTCTCTCGCCTGCCCCCCACC
>VZTY01015788.1:0-62856 GCA_013400935.1 Turnix velox
CCAAACTATTCTATGATTGCCACGCATGGCAACAATCAGGTAGCTGAGCTAGATCCAGGTTGGACCTCCTCTAAAACATTGTCTTTTCCTAATTTAATTGATTTCCTCCAATTTCAGAAGTTTTGAGGAAATTCTTCTAGCAAAATGGAATCCTGGTCTTGTTTATGCCAAAACCCTATTTCCATCTCCTAGAAGGTGATCAGCAGGTGAGGTAGGCTCACAAGCAGCTGAGATCTGCCTCCTGAGCTCAATCTGCCCCATAAAAATACCTCCATCATGTGATGGCAGAGGACTGCTGGGTCTTCATCATCTCCTGTAGCAAAGAACATGAACCACAAAGTCCAATACCCCTGTGTCCCACATGCATCAACACCAATGTGCTAAAAACCAAACAGGACATCTACGAGTCCTTTTCCTTCACATTCACTCCCCAATAAATGTACTAGGTGATGTGTGGCTCTCAAGCACTTAGAGATTCAAATCACAGCAAGGTGAGGCACCCTCAAAAAACACTGGGACAAATTTACCTTTGTACATCTGAGACTCAGAGCCTTTTCTTTGTGCTGGCATGAGCTTTGAGCATTAAAAAAAAAGTCAGAGGGAAAGGAGCTGGTCTTTCATTTACAACACACCTGTTGGAATCACCTTTATAATCTATTTTCCTCCAGGTCACCCTCAAGATAAGCCCAGGCAGGAGTACTGACATGTATGGTCAGAAGGGGCAGCCACAGCACTCATCCCAAACGTATCAGTGCTGGTGGCTACCACCAGCAGAGGTGAAAGTGCCACATGGGAAGGCTGTAGCTCTCCAGAATGTTCCCTGAACCGTGGCCTAGGGGCAAACAAGGTGGCACAGAAGCAGCCTTTGTAATCTGTTTGCCTTTAGGTCATCCTCAAGATATGCCCAGGCAAGGTTACCAACATGTTTGGTCAGAAGGGGCAACCACAGAATTCACTCTCAGACAGATCCACGCTACCACCATGCTACATGAGTGGTGTTCCCCAAGGATNAATCCACGCTACCACCATGCTACAGGAAATCTGTAGCTCTCCAGGATGTCCCCTGACCCATGACCTAGGGGCAAAAGGAGGTGACATAGAAATGGCACCTCACATGTGGCTAATGTTGATGAGAATGAGTAATTACTGACTCGCCAGCTTTCATTGCTTTTCAGTTTGTTTTTGGGAGGATATTTGCCTGCCAGGCTGAGACCATGAGAGATACTAATCCCATGTTTCTCCATGGGGATGGTAAACCAGCAAGGTGTTGGTACATTTGATTTTGTCCCTGAGCTCCTCCACCCAAACCGAAAGAGATCACCAGAAGGGAGGTGGAGTTCACAGTTTCCAGGGTGTCAAAGCTGACACCAGTGCATTTTACTGCATTTCACTACATTTCCAATCCAAAGGGGATTCTATTTTGTTGAACCTTAGTTCTCAGGCACAAGGAAGTGAAGTTTGAGGCTTTCAAAGAATATTTGTGTAGCCAAAATGGTTTCATTATAATCCAGCTCTTAATTCTGAAGAGTAAGTGCAGGAGAGGGAGAAAGGGAGAGGACAATGAATTTATAATTTGGCTTTTAGTGAGGTGTAAATTTACCACCCAGACTCCCACCCATTACACCGCAGACAGGAAACCAGCCAGTGGGAGGGGGCAGTCAATCTGTTGTCCCTCCTTCCACAATGACTGTGTGTGTTACTTGTTTCCCAGGCCTAACCATGACTGGTACAATTTTTAAATCTTGCCTTTTTATATTTTCAGATCAGCTATGCATTTCATCAGACTCCTGCCCACCAACACTCAAAAAACATGAGACTTTGTGGGAAAGCAGAGATGTAGAAAGAGTTTCTTATGAAATCATGGCTGGGATTGTTCCAGACACCTCCAGCCAGCTGCTCTCCAGACAGCAACTTTGTGATACAAGGGATGGTAAATATCAGCTTCAGAGACTCAGATGGTAGGACCTTTTGGCTCCAGGCCCAAAAAACAAGTTCTCCTGACTACTGAGGCATGGTTCAGAAAATAAAAGGGCACTTCAGTACTGATATCTGCAGTGCAATATAGCTGGAATCTGTCCAGGGTTTTCCTACCTGTTTTGCATCTTAGACTGTAAACCAAATCCAAACACGTTGCTCTTTTCCTGGTGCTCAGTATCTCCTGCTATTAATTCTGTCCTGTCCAACCTTGAACAATACAATGTCACTGGGCTGCTGCATTGCCTGTGGTGACTAGAAATAGATGATATCACTGGTGGAAGTGGCAGAGATGGCAAAATAAGCTTTTTTTTTTTTTTCCCCTGCCTGCAATGCAGAAACTGTACCCATTTGCATGAATTCTGCATTTTGTGCTTTCCTCCTGACTGCCTGTAACATCAGCTGGGTCAGGAGAAGGCAACACTCACATGCAAGATGCTGGATGAGTCAGAACTCTCCTATTCTTGAGGGCCTTACAGTCAAAATACAGGAAAGGTATATAGATAGAGCCAAAAAGGTGATAAGCTCCAATTTACATAAAATGTAAACAGGGAGAAATTCTCTAGTCTGAAAAAAGGGAAATCTAAAATCATGCAGCTCACCACATCAGAAAGCATGCAGCTGGGAGGAGCTGGGGACACCGAATTAAATGATCAAGCAGAACATTTCGAGCAAGCTAAAGGGAATTCTCTTTCACACAGCCCATAATTCAGTGAGGAGGATCACTCCCATAAATTTATTTTTCACTGCTGTAAATTCAGCACCATAAACCTAGGGAATGCCAAAACTACAAACAGGTCAATGAAAGGGACTGCAAACATTGGACCTGAAAGGATAAGGTGGAGTTACTGTGGAGAATGGTTCCAGAAGTGCCTAAAGTACAGATTTTAGGTAAATCTCCTCTCCCAGATTTTTTTCTTTTATTGTTTTTCAGCAGCTGCTACTGATAGCTGTCAATGACATGATACTGTCTTGATGAGCTTTTAATTTGATTCTTATGTAATTTAATGAACTGCTTCTCCTTGGCATTATTCCAACGTCTGCAATGAATTTGAAGCAAAAAATATTCCCTATGTGTTTGACAACTATTGCTTTGTTTCCATTTCAGCATTTCCTAAGGCTTAAGAGCCATTCTTAGCCTCTGAACTTTTTCTTAGAGTTTGTATCTTGGTTCTCTCTGTTACACTCAGCATTACATTAAGACGGGCATTAAAAAAAATAAAATCTACTGTAGTATTTCATTAAATTGTCACAACAAATTGTGACAAATGAGGGGCTGAAACTCTCAGATATCCTGCTGATGGGATGAGGATGTACTACTATATTGCTGCCACTCTGTACCTGAGCATTTTGAAGAACCTGGCAATAGAAGGCAGATAAGCTGTAAAGGGCATATCCCTGTAACAAATATGGAAAGTCTCTGGAAGCACCAGTACAGGAGCTGGGTACCACTAAGTGGTCATAATCAGCTGGACTAGGTTCAGCTCCCTCATCCTCTGGCTGTTTTTGTAGAAGAGGAAGGACCAAAGAGTGCTTCTGGTTCCCCAGGCCAGTTGTGCCTCCAGCTGTGCACCACATCCAGATGGAGCACAGGCTCTCACATCCTTCTCCCTCCCTCCAGTTTTCTTTCCAAGTTTCCAATGAAAGGAAACGTTGGGTGTGAGGGTCCATGCAGATCTTCATGCCTCTGCTTGCCAGAAGCATAGCCTTTCTTCCACCCAGCCTCTAACCATCACAAATACTGTAAACATTTTGGGGCAAGTGCCATCTTGTTCTTTTGCACAGGTACTACCTACAAGGGCCTGGATGCAATTTAGACTTCTTTATCCAATCTAAAGAACAATAACCTCCTGTCTATCTTAAAAGTGTCTCCACCCTGGATTATGATAAGAGATAAAATCAGCCTCCATAACCACAGGAAGAAACCACACGGCTGATGATGAGAGGGATGCACACTGCAGACTCTTTCAAGCCCTCGAGAGGAGTGCCTGACTTTGGGCTTGCTTGATCATGGGGAAGCCCTGGGCTCCTGGTTGGTGGTGTGGATGGCAGGCATAGGCACTGCCTAGCCATCAGGATCTTGCTGCCAGATTTTCTGGCTTTTTCTCTCCCCTGAAGAAGTGATCTAGCAAAGCACAGCAGGGATGTGTCTTATCAATCCATTGGAAAGAACAATCTGTCAAGGCTAATGCAGTCCACAAACCGAACATTCAGCAGTATCCTGTAAAATTTATCAAGGACTACCGTATGAGCCCAGTCCTCCATCTGTTTCCTGAAAATGAGATGGAGAGTCCTTCCTCCTAGTTACAGTCTTGGTATAAAAACAAGGCTTGCAACTGTAAGAGAGCATTTGCAAATCTGGAGCAGCAATTAATTCAGGGTGCCTGATCTCACCTTGACTTGTTCTTTCACAATAGCCCTTCTTACAATATTTGGCACTGAAAGAAGGGACTGTTTATTGAGAGTCACTGATGGCCTTACTCAAAAGAGGCAGCAGCTTCCGTTTTTGTTTGCCAAAAGCAGGGCCACCAAAAGGGCAAAGAAGGTTGATGAAATAATTTGAAATAAAGATGGGCTGAACTTACAACTAGGAAGGAACTGGGACTGTCCTTCTCACTTCTGTCCACCCTCAGTCCTATGGCACAACCCCAGAATCCTGAATGGAGCAGTATTGATTCCTACTAGAGTTCAACAGAGTTTTTTCTCTGGGTTATGTGTTAGAAACCAGTTGCAAGATAATTCTGCCTTCTGTGTAGTTTTATCATTCTGGGGAACTCATGGGATACAATTAAATAGATCTCTGGGATTCTCTTTCCAAAGAATGTTGATGATAAATTCATTTTTAATGGAACATAGAACCTTTGCAAAGGCCTGATGGTACTTTGGACTCTGGGGATTTCTGATTTCACGTACATATTTGAATATGTGTAGGCAACTGTATATATCTTTTCTATCACTACAGGCTTGAAGCTCAATTCTTGTCCACAGATAGTAATGATAAGCCTGTTCTGAGGCTCATTGTGTCAATAGGTAACTGTCCCAGTGTTAAGGAAGGGTATTCAGTGGGAAGAATTCATTCCAGTATGCAGCCAGCCAGCTAGCCATCCATCCAACCATCCATCCATCTCTTATCCATACAATTACTATAATGATCATCCCTCACAGATTCAAACTCTGCCACTGTTTCTTCTCACCTCCCAAGACTTGATTTATGTTCAAGAGTTTGAGAGTTTCACCTGTCTGGCTTGTATTCCTCTGGCTCAAGTTTTCCAGCTGCACTGTTTAGTTTATCTTGCAGCCTAGTTTGTCATAGGAGAAAATCCTCTTTTTTTTAATTATGACATCAACCAGAGTTTCCTTCCAATATGCTGATGCTCATTCAGAATCTGAATGGAGTTGAACCAAGCTGAACAATTCCAGGAGTGAGTTTACCCTTACAGAGCAACTCCAGTTGAGAGATTAAATATTAAATGGGTGCTTACAGTTGGGAGATTAATGACCATTCTCCAAAATGGATATACCTTTCGCCCATCCAGTTCCTACTGGTAATGTTGGAAAGTACATCACACACCAGTACTATCTATCAATGACAATTTCTGTCACACCATCAAGGCCATTTTTAAATAAAAAAAATTACTAGTGCTATCTCCTGTAGGCAGGACTTGTACTTGTTTGAAACTGTAAACTACTGCTAATCCTTTGATAGCTCCTGGTCACATTTAGGGTGTTGATGTATTTCCAGCTAAATGTCATGAGGAAAAGATAATTGATGTTCAAGAAAACAATTCCCCCAGTTCCTGAAGCCCTGCAAACTCAGGTGTAAACCTCTCATTGAACAGATGTTCTGAAACTCCCTGGTAATTTTGCTATCAGACTAGATCTCTCCTGCACAATTGATTAACCCTGGCAAATAGTCTTGACAAGTGAGCATGAAGAAGAGGCTGTGAGTGCTTGGGAACAGCAGACCTTGTGAATGGAAGGACAGTGCAGAGAAGGGTAACTCAGAGAAGCGGTTGTGCCTTTGGAATGGTGAGAAGTCCTCCAGGCAGGAGTAAGGTGGTGTGGGCATCTACCCAGGGTGGTAGTAACAGGAATCAGAATTTAGATTCAATAGCTTTTGTTCTGCTTACCTAACTGTATAGACAAAATGGGAGATGGATAGAGAGCTTTGTCTGCTCCGAGTTGGCACCAGTTGGTGGTAAATTGGATAGGTTGATTGGATAATACTTAAATGGGCTTTTTGTTTTAAAAAAGTAGTCACAGTTTTAGTATGTAAGCACAAGATTAAGGATGGTGCCATCTTCACTTGCTCTTCATTGCATAATCCAGCATTTGGAGTGCCTCCTCCTGGGACACATCATCACATTTGTCACAGAGTATCAAAGCCACTATCAAGCCATTGCTCCTGCTTTCAAAAGAAGAGGAGCCAGACCCTATAATTTCAACTGACATTCTATCTTGGAAAATAGAATAAATGCCCACAAGGAGAGCAAGAAGAGGCATATAATTATGTATTTGGATTCCATATACATGCATATGCACACATACTTATTTCACTTTACTTAGATATTTAAACACATGTAAATACATGTCAGGATGTGTCTAAATCATGTACATTTATAAACCTATGCACATACACAAATTCATTTTCACTCATACACACACATACATATATGCATGTCTGTGCTTTTATATATATGTATAGATTGAAATGGACAGTCTCCCAGTGAATAGCATGGTTATGTCCCTATCTGTTGCAAAGCAGTCAGAGGCAGTGCTTCTAGCCCTAAGTACTTGCAGATAAATGGTTTACCTAACTGTGGGACTAATTGTTTCTAATAGTTTTATTTTAGCTGAGAGATGGTTCCCTCTCAAGACAACACTGAAAGAAATTTAACATTTTTACATTTTTTAAGCCTGTTCTCTTTATTTGCTCTTCCTCTAATTTCATGGCGTTGGAGAATGTTCTCTGCCTCCTAGGCTCCTTTTGTGGGATGTCAGCTCTTCAATTTGTCTGGGTTACAAATTGGTTTGCTTTGCAGGTTTGTATTTTGAACCAGAACTGCTAGTGGGAAACTCAGATGAATAAAATGAAAGACACCTTCCAGGCACCACAAGAATTTATAGCACAGATTGCCAGTGCCACCTAGAAAACAGAATGAGATCAAACACTAATCCATCTATGTCTGCAGGATGCTATGGAATACAGCATGGCCAAAAATCAGCCTTTTTTAATATGAATTACATTTCTCATACATCGACAGAGCAGAGGAGTACAGATTTGCTCTCTCAAAGCATTGTGAGACTTGCACATATTTGTTGCATATATGTATTTCTGTAGGTAAGTTACTGTAGGCATGGGGTTTTTTTTCCTTAATGCAAACTGCCTATACTCTCAGACTGCATTTACTAACACTTATTCCTGTAAGAGTCATTGGTGACCTTCCCTTGCAAACCATGGTGGAATGAATGTGGTGAAAGCTGTACACATTTCTATGATGCCAGTCAGTAGATTTATGATTTCATAAAGAGCACGGGGAAAAAACAGCTTAAAAAACCCCCCTCCAGCCTTGTCACTCTGCTGAGAGCACCTAATTGCTCCAGAGCCTAATAAGAAGTCACAGTTTAATATACTCCACCTGGTGTTGCCTCACCAATGCCACTTAGTACATCCCTGTTGCCCAGGATGTCTGAGATTCATTTTATTGCCCCGAGTCTCTTGATTATGCTCACACGAAAATGAAGGACTGCAAATCCTAATTTGTGGTTACCTGTTTTTGTGAAAGGGCCTTGAGATGAGCAAAAACAAAAAGTGAGGCTTGCGATCCTGGGGCTGGGAAACAGTCCATAATACAACCCACAGTGTCAATTCTGCAAAGCTTCTTTAATTGTAGATTTAAACATATGTTTAAGACCATTTGTTTTATCCAAATGTAATCATGTATTTAAATCTATATCTGCACATTAAAGCTCTCTCAATAAGGTCGTAAAGAAAAATGTGATAACTGAGTTTTCATAACAAGTGAGAACGCAGCTGTAACATGGTTTGAAACAATATGCAAACTGTGATATATGCTACAGCTGATGTAACAGGAGGAAAGGAACATCTCTGTCACTGGGAGAAGATTGACACTGTTGCCTAATGGGGTAAAAACACAAAACCCCTCAATCACACCAACAGCACACACAAAAAATCAAACTGTCACTATGTGAAGGGCTCCATAAAAGAAAATACAAATCTCTCTGTCTGTCTAACAGCAGAAAATGAGGCAAAAGTGTGAAACCAAAGAGGAGTGTAAGTTCATTCCAACTGCTCCCAGATGCCTCAAGCAGGGAAGAAGAGAAGATTAAATCAGCTAGACTGAAAGAGGGGGAACCCAATGCATTTGAAGTGGAAAAGGACAAATGTAAATTGAAGCTCACATCAGTGGTAGTGGAAAATGGACCGTCTTTTCTAAAGGCAAATTTGATCTGAGTACAGGTAAAATGAATTCTCTGTTAGATGTGATTTAAGAGGAGAAGGAAAAAAAACCCAAAAAAACTCATGGACAGACCACAGGAACCAAAGCCCTGATTTAATTTTAACAAACTGAATGCTATGGATGGAAAAATGACAGGGAGGTCTAACAGGATGAGAGGTTAGTGTTGATTCCACCAAAACCATTTTTTTCAGCCATTTCATTATACCTAGCACAGTGCCTGTGGCTTGTTGAACCATTTGTTTTCTCCTCTTTGGCAGCCTCGTGTTTATACTAGTTGAACAATAAGTTTTGCATATCCAGATGCTTCAGGATTTGAAAAGGTAAAACTAGGAGAAACAGGACAAAAGTTTTTCATTTACTTCTTTAACCAAAAGTCTCTACAAAGAAGTGCTGGTTATTCCACTGCTTCAAATGTTTACTATGCTGGATGTGGAATAGACAGCTGTGTATGAGCTTGCCCTGGCAAAGTTGTGGAGCAGGTAACCTCATCTACCCTTTCAGCCTCTGAGCTTTGATGATTCATGTTGTTCAAGAGCAGCTTTGCTTATAAATAAGAGCAGGTTTAGCGAGTGAGACCAGTTAGCCTTTAAATACAAGCTAAACACATGCCTCCTAACAAAAGGAAGAGCTAGAAGTCAAAGAGCAAATCCCTCTTGCTGTGAAATGCTTTCCAGAGTTTAATTTCACATGTAGGACTAGTAGCACTCACAGCAGGAAGGCAGAATGAGTCATGTGGGGATGTCGGGAATTGGGATGAGAAAGCATTGCAAAAGTACTCATAACATAAATTGCTTATCATCCTGTCCTTTGTTCTTCAAACAGAGATGACTTTGGCACTGTATCTTTTTCCAAGGAAAAGAAAAACCAGGAGGGTATTAGACTGAAGGCCAGCCACCCACCAGCACTCTCACCATCCCAAAGAGCACAGCAATAATTTCTTATTCAGTATTGTAATGCAATATAAAGGAAAGAAAATAATATTTTTAGAAAGTGGGACTTCTTCTTTTTTTGCTCTGTTTCTGTGTGGACTGATTTATTTCAGAGTGGATGAGAGAGAAAAAACATCATTCTGGTTTGACAGAGTTCCTGCCTGTTTTTGGAGTCTTTTGCACAATTCTATGCAATAAAATGCAAGGCAAAAGATGTTCAAACATCTTGGTAACAACAGAAACTTAAAAACATCCAGTTAATTTCATGTTCGGTCCTGCCTTATCATTTATACCATTGCCAAGTTAGCTGAGACAAAAGAAGTCACTGAGAAAGAAGGGGTTTTGCCCAACTCCATCTTGGAACAAGAGCACACATCTTCAAAACAGCCTATGCAGTTTGTCATTTCACAGTCACCATCCACACAAGTGAGAGCACTTCACTTACTTTGTAAAGAAGAAAATCCTAAAAATCTTCCCACTGCATTTCTCTGGTTGGCTGAAATTATGTCTTCAGGCAATAGCATAAAAGTGACAGTTAGGGAATATATACAAGGATCTGTTTCAGTTCCTTATATTAATTTTTTGGTGTTCCTAAGGATTGATGCTGTCATATCCCTTTTTTTTTCCACACTCTTTTTCTGTTTGTCAGTAGAAGAAAACAGATACGTTTCCTAAAAGGTGCCAATTCCAAACAAGCCACTGGGTACCAAATGCTTATTCTCAGATCACGAAGTCCAACATTCCTCTACACTGATGTCTTGGCACAGATCCTGATACAAACAGTATAATATCAGATTAACTTTTTCAGAAAAGGACAGTGATTTTTCTTCCTAATGTGGCAGGTAACTCATCTTGCTGTCAAACAATGAAATCAGGGCTCCTCCTTTGTTAATGTGTATTCCTCATCTGCTTTTGCTGCTTCCTGTCAAGTCATTGCATTTGGCCAAAATTTTCCCTGATGCAAAGTAAACAGACTCCTGCTAAGCTTTGGGATACACAGAAATGTCTCATCGTGGTGGGGGTCAGTAGGTTCACTTTCTACATATAAGTGCAGCCTGGTGTTTGTTCCTCTGGCAGAGAGAAGAGTCAACCCTGGGAAGCAATGCAAAAGCCCCAGGGGCTCTTTTTTCACCAATGGCTGTCGCCCATCTCAGCATAAAATGGGAGTGAAACACTCCCTCAATGCTCCAATGACATTTTACACCATCCTGTGCTGAAGCAAATGGCCAGACTCCACAGGCATCTGAGAACAGAAGCAAACAGAAAACATGGCTGATCTTGTCTCTAAGATGTACAAAGAAGGCTTTTATGGCATTTAGTTTTTTTGTTAAGTTTGAGTACCTCCAAAATGGGTACCATGTACTCACTTTGCCACCACTTTTCCGTGCTTTCCTTCAGCACAGCAAGTTTTAGCAAAAGAAAGGTCCCCTGACTGCTTTGCTTGGGGTTTAGTCATCTGCTTGGAAAATGTGTCAGCCATGGACATGAGGTCAGTCAGAAGGAAGAGCAGGTCCTGAAAACTCAAGGAGATAGATGAATAAAGGGGTATGGATCTCTTATTTCAGAACAGATCAAAAATATAGTCCTAAAAAATGGACCTATCTATAGATCTGCCTCACAGCACAAGGATCATGTTGCTTCATTCAACAACATGATACAGAGGAAAATCCACATCCTAGGTTTAAGTTTGATCATCATTCTTTTGGTGTGGGATTCAGCTTACTTAACTTCTGATGTAAACATGTGCTAGTCAGACCAATCTGGTTTTACATTTCATGGAAACAAATGGGCATTTCCAAGGCATCCTTCACCTGATCACCTGATCTAATGTAGAAGATTTCTGCAGGCTTAGATAAATTGAACTTCTAGTGTCTTTCACCTGCTGTGATTGCTGTCTAATCTTCATTAGGTAAAGTATTTGGTAAATCTCTAGTGAAACTCCAAAAATGCAGTCTTCTTTGAAGTATCTCAGTGAAGACAAGATAATTTTTACTTACTAGGTTAGTGTCTTTCACTAAACAACACTTCTTAGATAATTCCTTGAACATCACTGATTCTGCACCACAGATTAGCACTAAAGGAGCCTGCAAGGAGGAAGATATGTCTAGAAATTAGATCCATACTTGAATACCTTGCACAAATCCCCTTCTGCATTGCTGTTACTGCCCAGAAGTACTACAGGGGCAGTCAGCTCTGTCAGCTGAAGTGGATGAATGTGCTTGTCCCAAAATCTACTGCTCCAAAGTCTGACTTGTCACATACCTGAATTTCAAAAAATTGAGATGGAATCACAGTCCATCTTCTCCTGCTTTTGCACTGGATCACAAGATGGTGCAGAGCTACAAACGCACATGCACCCTGAGAGGGCTCCTTTGAAGTGGGTGCCATGCCATAGTGACCTGTCTTACTTACCCTAGCTCTCAGCAGATCAGAGGATCCCCTGACCAGCTCTAGCTGCATGGTACATCCAGGGGTGGGAGAGACACCACTGCTCTGGATTAAGCAAGAGCAGATAGGGAAGGAGCCAGGTGGGAGTGTCATGCTAAAATATACAGGACCCAGCAGGTCTGAAGACCGCAGCTGATGATTTCAGGGAGGAGCTGTGTTTAATGTATCTGAGCTGGAAGGACAGGTTAGTCATGCATATGGCCTAAAGCAAAGAAGAAGCTGAGATGAAAGATGGGGAATCCCCAAGAGAAGAGAGGTGCAGGAACATATATCTCCCAACAAAGAAAACCCTGAACTTCACTTAGGGAAGGACAACTCTCTGGCTCTGGCCAAAGGAGAAGTGCACAAACAACTGAAAATCCATGAATGCCATATTTATATTGTTCCTTGTATCAACCGTGCTTGTGTGCTTTTAACTCCCATTTAACCAAGGGAGCAGGTACATCTGATACAGCCTAATGCAGGGGTAAAATTTTTCTTCTGTTATTCTCACCGCTTTTGTACTTCTGCATGTGTGTGCAGGGCACAGATTTATGTCCTGAGTGGTTAAGGGTGCTGGCTTCCAAAAAGGGCAGATGGCATATGGCCTGTAAGGCATGTATCTGGTCTGCTGAATGATGTTAAATAGTCAATATTATTACTTCTCCTGTTGGATAGGCCACAGATCCATGAAATGCTTAAGGCTGCTAGTGGCTTGCTGGTCCAAATATTTGGAAACCATTCCCATAGGATCTCCCCAGGCAACTGTGGGAGACATTGTATGTCCTTTGTAGGAGAGAACAAGCAGAGCTATCATCACCCAATTGATCTGAAAAGGAAGTGAGTCCAACTAAGCCAAAGTAGAACTCTGGCTTGAACTCATGCCTAGTCATGTAAATTAGTCCTAATTTCCACTATGGACATACAAACAAAGGGGTGTGTGCACTGTCACCTATGGTACTTTCCTGTAGCCTTTCTGTTATCCTGCACTGCACAAAGACTATGTGAGATCATGGCAGTGGTGACTCTACCTTGTAGTGAACTCCTGTCACAGAGTAGTAACTTCTAGGCAGCTTATACACAATAACATGCTACTTACTTATAAAAACCTTTTCAGCCTATATAACTGATACAAAATTTCCATGCTTGTAGCAAGATTTTATTTTCTATACACTAGGTGGGCAGACAAGCCAAGAAAAGATAGAGATTGGGCTGTCTTTGCAGTGAAAACCTGTCCTGCTCATGCAAAAAAAAAAAAAAAGTCTGAGCCCCAAAGAATCGAGAAAACTAACTACAGGCTCCCTGAATTTCTCTATGAAGCAACCACAGTTGCACAACTCATAATTGAGTTTACTGCACTTATGTCTCTGTTCTTTATTACAGTGTTGACTAATGAAGTCTTACTTTAGAATAAAACCCCTCTTCTGGTAACATTGGGGTGTTAACATAATTATTCATTGTCTGTGTGTTGTGCTTGTGCCAATTCTAAAGAGCAGATGTTAATAGTGAAATCTGAAGAGTTTATTATAAGCAAAAATAATTAGCTTCCTGTTCTGCAGGAACAAGTCTGTTGTCCACCACACTAATTGGAACATCAGTCACTCTTGTGTCATGTTGTAACCAGATCTCTAAAATGTTATTTTGTAAGGTTTGAAGGCCTGACAATGAGGCAACTCATCTGGATATCATATGAAAAGCCTGACTGCTTTCATTTATCCCTGAGCTACCTTATTCAGTGAAGTGTTATTGTTCAGCTAAGATGCTGCTATAATTTCCTTTGTTGAGAGGAGAAAAAATAAAACAATCTTGAAATCCAGGGTAACTTGAAGCTGAAGTCCAAACCAACAGAAGTAGATACAGTCCACTTTAGAAAATACATGAATCAATTGTAAAGACATCAAGAAGAACAAAGAGAATGACCAGTTGTCTGAGAAGGGACACGGTTACTGTTCTTAAGCACATGAAAGACTGATGAAAATAGCAAAGGAATAAATCTTCCTTACAATATTCATTTTAAGAGGACAAGATTTTATCTGCAGCAATGAAGATTTCATTGAAACATGAGGAAAAAACTTTTAAATTCCAAGGACAGAAAAGGAGTGGAATAGACTTTCTAGGAAGTTGCCTCTGAACAAGTCAGTTATCTGCCATCATTGTGGATGCTGTTGTAGGATAAGATTAGGTGACCCTTAAATGTTTCTTCTTCTTGGTGACTCTATCGGATAGCTAGGCAGACTGTTAAAGCAGTGAAATATGCATATTCTGAGATGAGGGTCAGAAAAACAGTAGAGTTGTCTAGGGTCACTAGGACAGGAGATGATAGAAGGGTCTATTCAAGATGTGTCAGGAGAGCTTAGGTAGCAGCAAAGGTTCACAGGAGCTACTAAAGGACCAGGGGCTTGAGGGGTGGCTTTACAAGGCTGTTTAATGAATCTGTATTCTGGAAGGATTTGAGCCTACAGGCTATGATTGAAAAGTAGGTTTTTATCAGACTATGGTGCCATGCAAACCACAAAAAAGGAAGCTAGTAGCTGGCAAAGATGGGTGTCCACATCCAGTTTCTTTAGTACTGGGTTGTTGAGAGTCAATCACCCTCTTAAAAAGCTTTATCTGGAAAGTACAATGGTTAGTGGGTAATGGTGACCTATTTTTCTAACCATGTCCCTGCTCACACAGGCATTTTTACAGTTGGCAAGAAAAACTCAGCCTAAAATACCCAGAGTAGGCTCTGTCACTTCAAAACATGCCGTATGAGAGGTGAGTGGGGCCAAGCAGCCAGATATTTTGCCATGCACTCTGCTTTGCACACAGCTGCCAGCTCCCAGGCTGAATCATCACCCAATCTTTTACTATATCTGCTCAAAAAGGACATCCAAAAAGAGCAGAGACCGGTGCATACGGATCTCTCTCTCCTCGGGTCTGTGTTGTGCAATGCTGATTTCTGTTCCTCTTCCTGCAACAACAAGCTGCAACTGCTGCTTCGGGGATTCTACAAAATGTGCGGTTTATGTAATATCCATTTAGAAATGACAAAGCTTTCCTTTCTCGGCCTTTCATGTAGCAGTCCACCCACATACAGGCGGTGCACACAAATGACGTATCACCCTGGGGGCTGAGACTTGCTGCAGAAACTGATAGCAAGCCGTTGTTATTCTAATTATGTGGCCGTCTTCCTTAATTAAAGCTATGCCACAGGTCGTTTACCCTGGTGCAGAGTCTGCAAGCATTAATCCTGACAGTGTTTTGTAATCAGAGAGCTCTCATTAGTACGGGATTGGTTGTGAGGGAAGTATAATCATCCAAAGCCCTTTACAAAGGGATGTAGATTAGCATCCATGCCTCCTGTGTACTATTGGCATAGTGAATTATTTTACTAACTGGAAATTAAAAAGAGCACGGAGCAATGACATTCATATTTGCAGCTCAGGCTGTACTCTGTTTGCAGTGGGGATTTGTGTGTGTGTGTGTGTCTTTCCACAGCCAGAAAGCCCAATTATCATCTCTGATGGCTCACCAGCTCCCGAAGCTCACACTCCTCCCCATGCAAAGTGCCACAATCTGTTTACACTGAAGTAATGAGTGAGAATTTAAAAAATAGATTTTCTAGTGCCTTTTTTATCTTGACAAGTTTCACTCAGAGGTACAAACACTCACATTAGGAGTGGATTTAGGTTTGGGCATGGCTACTGAACCCTCTTTTAACAACAGGTAAGATTCTCCAACTTGTCTAATCAAGCAATTTTTGAAGTTTCTTTGGTCACAAGCCACATTTCATCTTTTGAAAAGATTGAAACAGGCCTCAAGAAGAGAAAAACAAGGCTGGTTTTTTTTTTTTTGTCAAGTATCTCAGCATTTATTCCATGTATTATCAAGATTATCACCCACAGCTCATCAGAAAAAAAACCTTCTAAGGAGGCAAGCTAAGAGTGATCGCCACTCTTAGCTAGAGCTGAAAAAAGGGACCCCACAACCAGGAGCAGAAGCCAGATGTTCCAATCACTGGTCCCTATTCCATCTGTCCCATGCTATTGCTCTCACATTAAGTCATTACAGCAATGCAGAAATAATATATGCAGTTTTTCAATAGGAATTGTTCTTCTAAACTCCTGAGCTCTTCTCTGCTCGGAATAGTTACCCTGCTGGCATAGTCCCCACCCTGTTCAAAAGCAAAGCAATGGTCATGGCTAATAACCAATCATGGTCAACATTACCATGGCTGTAATTTTGGAAATTTGTTTTCAGAACAAAGACTTGTGTCCCTGATAGTAAAACACAGTCAGGACATTAACATGTGATAAAAATTAATGTAATATTCACTTGTGTGCATCAAAAAGATGTATTATTCTGCACAGACATAATCAAAGTAGTTCTTAAAGTCAAAAAAGTCAGAGAGTAGCAGGATAAGTCCTGTTTTCCCCAGAGTTAGAGAGACTGATTCTGAAGTATGACCCTCCTGTCAGTATTTACTGGAAGAAGGAAAAAAAGAAGGAGCTAAAGAATAGGAAATGGTTCAATTAGAAATGGGCAAAAATAGCTATTGATCTCAAGGATTGCATTTAGACTAGGATAAAACATTCTGCAGTAAATAAATTTTATTACTATTTAATTTATATTATGATATTGATAGGATTACCAGTAGCACAGTCTCCAAGTAGTTCACAACACAGAGGTGTTACTATCAACATCATAATTTTACAGATGAAGAAGTGAAAGTCCAAATTCTCAAGGCTACTAAAGCACACAGATAAGGTATCTTGACAAAGTGACTCATGCTATGGTAGGTCAGGAAATCAAATTCTGTTTTCTCACTCCCTCCACAGTGCTGAGGTTGTTCACCCAAGGTCTCCTTTCAGTGGGATGGTTTCACTTTTGTTACAGTATAAAATTATCTTAATCAAGACCATATGGTGTTACTGACTCCTGTCCTATATGGACTTAAAAGCTATTCAATCTCACTTTCACTCTGAGGAAAGTAACATGTATTCCTTTGAACATTCAAAGTGATTTCATGTGTGTGTGTGTTGGCTAACAACTCACAACTAATTTCTTTTCCCAGGTATGTCTCTGCTTTCAGTAGCCATTTCCTCCTGGATTCCAGTCTTCATCATAAGGTAGTTAAAAAGCAGCACACTGGCATCAGGATTATTTGCTCTTCTCGGTGAAAGAAAAATAAAGTGTTGTGGACACTTCCACAGAGCACCTGAGTGACATGAATGAAGGCCTGGAGCTGATAAAGTTGCTGCTTATTCGGCCAGGAGCTGAATGTATTTTGCATCCAATTATTTGGTTTCTGTTTTTTGTTGGGGGGAAAAAAACCTGTGACATCAGTTAACAAAAAAATGAAGAGTGGTCCATAGAGCACACTTGGGAAACAAAAATTCAAAGCCTCCCCACTGCTGTCTATAAATGAACTTTCACCTCTGATGTCAACAAACATATAAGCCATAAGGGTTTTTTCCAAATAATGTGAAAGCAAAGGAAGGAACCACATTTATCTTAATGGCCTGCTAATATGACTATGGAGTAGACAGGCAGCAGTTGCTGGTTTTAGTCAATTAAGTTGACAAATGTGGCTGAATGGTGGCAGCAGGACTTTAAAAAAGTGTGAACACTTAAGTCTTGCACTAGGCATGTATTAAGACCATTGGACAAGATGTGATTAATCAGATGGGATTGGGAGAGGTGGCTAATGTCTCTACCAGTCCCTTTCCTATCATCTTTGAGATATCATAATGATCAGGGGAGATTTCTGAAGACCGGAAAAAGACCAATTTCATAAATGTATTATGGAATAAAGTCAAGAAAGAGAATTCAGGGAGTTACAAGCCAGTAGGTCTTCTCTTTCAGTCGCTAATAAGGTTATGGGGAAAATTTCTGAGTGTACAAGGGACAAGAGGGTGATTTGGAACAGCCAGCATGGATTTACCAAGGACAGATTATGCCTCATCCATCTGGTTTTCTACTCTGACAAGACAATAGACTCAGCAGACAGCAGGAGAACAGAGGATGTTGTCTTTAGGAAGATGTTTAACACAATCATACAAAGTATGATGGCGGACTAAAATTTGACTGGACCTTTGGGTTAAATGTGCTTCACTAGAACTGTTGTCTATGCTCTTGACAATTTGTACCATTTGTCATTAACTCCTGGGAAGGTCCTCAAGACATACTATCTTTTTATTAAATGCTAGCACAACTCTTTATATAGCCTTAAATGGGGTCCCCGGTCATGGAAGCACTACAAATACAAAGAAATCCTAAAAAAAACCATAATACACACAAAGGGTTTTCCCTCTCCCAAGTAATTTTAGACACACAGCTTGGTTATTCCCTCACCATCTATTTTCAGTTGGAAGGAAGCCCTTGAGATGTAGGATACAAGGGCAGAAAGGATAAACGTGTCTGTACCAGAGAGCTCCTTGGGTGTGGGAGAGGATTCTATGCCTTCCCTGTGGAGAGCTGTAGCATGAGGAGGGCAGGAAACCTTGAGATAGCGGCATCTGGCTGTTGCTCCCCAACTCTTGCACAGAGATCCCTGTGCAAGATTTTTACAGCCAAGTTTTTCATACCAGCACCACAGCATGTAATGACTTTGGTCTTTGCTTTCATTAATATCACTTGTAACACAGACCACATAGGAGAAAAAGGCAGTTGTTTTCCTTAATAAAGTGTTGTTGGGCTGCATCTATGTTGTTCAGTCCCATGTTCTTGACCTTTCTCCCTTCCCTTCCCTTCCCTTCTCTTCCCTTCCCTGTCCCTTCCATCCAGCAAACCAGGGAAGAAGAGATGTTTCAATAGGAACAGTGCTGTTTCAGAGACAGTGTGATACACCATGGGGAGGATGTCCCCACTGGGATGTCCCCAAGTGGCTGACTTGCTGAAGGCTAGTAAAATTAGACAATTCTTCTTTTAGCTTTTCTAACTGAGGAACAAGGGGTACAGCTGCTGGGTCCCCTGCCACTGAAAGGAAAGGCAAGGGATGTTGCTCCTGTGAACTCCATAGGGCATGAGGGGCCCACTGCAGTCTTGGCTGCAATGGGCCCCGAGGCTCTGCAGCCTTGGTGAAGTGATGATGAGCCATTTTGCAGGTCTGGCCATCATCTCTCAGCAGCTGCCTGGTTTGCCTGTGCCCTGCAACCAGTGTGGAAGAAAATGTCCAGGCTCAAGATGGAAAGTGTCCAAACCTGAGCTGACACAGCTCATTTAGGCTTGGCAGGACAGCTCTCAGGGAGCAGTTCTTTGGATTCAAAGCCAGAGGAAGGATGGAGCTGGCAAAAAAGACTCTGCTGTCTGTATTTCTTTAGAAAAACTTAATTTGTTGTGTCACCAGTCTTGGGGCAAGGGTAGAAGAGTAGAACTATAAGAACTTGGCTCTAGTCTGGAGGAGAGAGGAGAAGCAGACCACAGTCTATTTTTTTGGGACTTTTTCTTTGAACACATTAGAGAAAACAACATGCATTACTGTGCAGCAGGAATGTGCAAACGTGGATGGCCATATGTGCTCATATTCAGCTTGTGACGACTGGGGTCAGCCTGGCCCAGTCCACCTTTAACTCATTGAATTAGAGAACAAAAACAATTAAACATTGCAGCTGATCTTCAGAGATCCCCACAGATGATGCAGGGCTATAGGTGGGAAAAAGGTAGCATATATAACTTTGTGAGGCTGGGCTGTATGTAGCTATCTCCTCCAAGGTGGACTCCAAGTCAGACTCAGAGTGGCTGACTTCTGAATTATAGCTATTGATTACTGGTGTGTATGACACATATTAAGTCATCTGCTTATAAAAAATGCACATTCATCAGGCTTCTTCTAGCCCTGTCTGTCAACCTGCTTTCTTCAAATGTATGTAAACTACACAAAATTTTTGCTACCAAGGAGCTGGCAAACCCTCCTCCCTCTTGCTTGAAGTCCTTTGTTTAACAACATGCGAGTGGTGAGCTGGGCAGGAGGAGAAAGCCTTGCTCTCCAAAATGGCAAAACAGCATTCCTCATGGACTTCTCCAAAATGCACACACAGAAATAAGGACACAAATTGCAGTTCTGGGCTGGGAAAGGTGGAGGAGGGAAGTGGCTCCACCAGGCAAAGCAATCAGAGGGGCTGCATGGAAGCTGGTAATGCAGGGAAACTTCCAGTTCCTGAGGGCAGAAGCACATACTGTGACCAGGGAGAGATGGAGGTGCCCTCCTGCAGACATTTCTGTCAGCTCAGCCTCCTCTGGAAAGGGGATGTGGTTTCTTGCAGGTCAGTCCCTAGTCTGCATGATGGTGGGTCCAGAACACCACTATGCTTTCCTATATAGCCTCAAATAGATCAACACCAGCCACAGAAGTGCTGTGATCAGGACTGGGAGGACTACTGGGATCATGTGCAGTCAAAAAATCAAGGAACTGTGGTAATGGAAAGTACAGATCCCATTTCTGTTTGACAGAATTTGAAATGTTTCCTTTTTCACACAGTTTATTTTTATATCCTTCCTAAAACTTATATATTTATCTTAAAAACATAGCTGTAAGTAATAAAATACGCAATTTCCAGGTTAAAAAATTGCCACAATTTTCAGGAAGTGAAACTAGACGTAATTTAGATACTGACCTATGCAAAGCCTGTATTAGCTTGAAATAATTGTTTTAGAGCATGGCAAACTGAATTATTTTGAAGTTGAAAATTTGCTTAGTTTCATCTCAAAAAAAAAAAAAAAGACAGGGTAGCTGCGAACATTTTGATATTGAATCATTTGAACATCTGGAGGCAAAAATGTCATTTCAAAAACAAAAACAAGAAATGAGGGGGAAAAAACCAAAACCAAAACAAACACACTTCCTACAGAGTCCAAATGATGAAAAATTCCTTGATGATTGGTGTCATGTTTGGACGCAAGCCCAAATGGTAAGCAGCATTTTGTGTTATCAACCCACCTTTCACAGACACCTGCTATACAGACACCTGCAGTTTAGTCACTTGTGTACAGAGTCTCTTGACTTTTGGGACTGAGTTTTAAGCAAAATGCTCTTTGTTTTTGTGAAGGGGAGGTTGTCACTAGATGAGATGTGGAGTCACTTGCACCCCAGAGTTTGGAATAGCCTTGAGGTGGTCCTAGGGTGGTCACGGGTGATGCCCACAGCCAGTGGTGGGTGATGTCCTCTGGTGGTCAGGAGTAATCTCCCCAGGCTATCGTGGGCACTGTCCCTGGGTGTGTGGTGTTCTCAGATGGGTGCAGGTGTTGTCACCAGGTGAATGCTATCCCCAGGCTGTCATGGGCCCTGTCCCTGAGTGATCATGGGTGATGTCCTCGAGTGGTTGATGTACCTCGGTGATCATGAATGCTGTTCCTTTGTGGTCATGGGTGATATTTCTATGCGAGTGTTGTGTTGTCCCCAGGAAGTCACAAGTCATATCCTCAGGCGGTCACAGGTGATGTCCCCGAATGAGTGTTGTCCCCGGGTGGCTGCAGGTGATGTCCATGTTCTGGACGTGTCTCTGAATAATTGTGGATGATGTCCCCGGGTGGTCACAGATGATGTCCTCGAGTGGGAGCTGTTCCTGAGTGGTTGTGACCCCCAAGTGAGTGATGTCTCCTGGTCATGGGGGTTGTCTCCAGATGGTGATGGGATGTCTTCGGGTGGGTGATATCCCTGTGGGTCGTGGGTGATATCCCCGGGCGACGGCAGGCGCTGTCCCCGGGCGTGCCCGGCGTGGCTGGGCGGACGGTGCCGCTCGGTGGTGCCACGGAGGCACTGCAGGCACCGTGGGGAGAAGCCCCGGCCCCGGCAGCCGCCCCGGCCCCGGACAAAGGGAACGGCTGAGTATTGGGAAATGAAATGTCGAACGTTATCCCCTGACGGGGATTTCGGCACGACCGTGCTCAAAGGATGTGGCTGAGCACAGGCACTCAAAATGATAAGGGCTGGTTCAGGGCTACGGTGGGGTCCAATTTAAGACTGCGGCATCTGAGAAATCCGACCCTCATAGTGGATCCCCATGAGTCAGCCTTAAAAAATACCCTCTGGAGCAGTGAGGTCCCCATATTGCAGAGGATCCCAGTCGGCTAAGAACTGGATGAAATTAAATAAAATGAAAATTCCTGGGGTTTTTTTTCTGTTTTCCAAGGATTCAGAACGAGGATGTTTATTAGAAGCCCTGTTTCGTAAACCAGGGACTAGCAGGACCTTATGTTGTGCTGCGACTGGTATTCATGGTGGATATTTAAGGGGGTATTTCAGTAAGAGACCAAAAGGGGCCAGAGATAGGAGAATGCAGTTCAAGGCCCTGCTCCCAGCTTGCCTCAGGGACTGAAGCAGACAAGTCCCCCTCTCCAGCCCCTTTTATCCCATACCTACTTTCATGAGTCCCCCTCTGCCATTCCTGACAGGCTGGAGCAGTGCCTAGCACAGAGGGACAACCACCCAGGCCCTGCCATCGTGAAGATGATAATAGGAATAACGCTAACAGATGGCAGGTCTGAAGGGGAGCTGCTGCCACCGATGCAGGCTGGCAGACAAACATTCCTGCTCTGGCAGCTGGAACAACGGTAGCACAAATCAAACATGAACAATTTCCTCCCTGCCAGCAAAGAAAATAGCTCCGGGGAGAACCCAGAGAGAATAATTGTCAGCCTCCTCTTAGGTATCATGGGAACTGAGGCTGTTCAGTAATCCCGGAGTAAACAACAGCTTCTTATTTTTAATACAGAATAAAACCTCAAGAATCTAAGAGCGGGGACTGTACAATTGCTGAATTAGCTGCTCTGTTGCCCACCCCCTCCTGACCTTTCACTGAAAATCATTTAAGTGTGGCATGAGGGAGTTTTACAGTAACCAAAATGGGCTCATAACAGAGGGTGAATCGCTTGTCACAGAACAATGCAGATACAACAAATGCTTCACATTCTTCCTGCTCCCTTCATCGAAGAAAATGCTGATCATTAGGGCAACGAAATTCCTCTCAGCTCCAGCCCCTCTCCTGGGACTTGGCCAGGTCTCTCTTCATGTGTACAGATGCTTTTTTTCCCCTGTTCACCATGTTTAAAATATACTGCAGCATTATGTGTCCTGCAGGCCTACCAGTATGCCTCCAGAAATTTTTGGGAGCAGCAAGCAGGTATGATACTGGCACCCACAACCACGTGAGTGGGTTATCTGTACTGATATCCAAAGAGCTAGACCAATGCAGAAGCCATGTAAACATCAGTGAAGTCAAAATCCTGGTAAACCATAATAATGCACCCATGACTGGTGCAATTTAGTGTTGTGGGACTATTCCTTGCAGAGGGAAACTCTGTCAGATGAGCAGAATAGCTGTACTCGGTTATGGCACCTCCAGGCTTTCTAAGAGCAGCTAATTGTGGATACAAAAGGAATAATAAAATAATAGGGTAGACACAGGGTTTTCAGGCTCTCAGTTTACAGTAACATCCCATGCTACTGGTGCAGTAACCAGCTTTTTGGCTTCCACTGTGGACTTACTCTTTTAAGTCCCAAGGAGATCCGCAGATATTCATGTTCTCATCCTAGCAGATACCCGGACTCTCTCCAAGCAGAGGTTTCAGGCTATGCTATGATAGTTTTTGGCTACCAGACTTTAGCCTCTACAAAACTACTTGCAGATTAGCCTGTTTAAGAGATTTCTTTGAAACCCAGGGATGATAGATGGATGGTGCAGGAGGTATATGGCTACCAGCTTTTTTTGCAGTAACGTACTGAGCAATACACTTCTGGCATAAGAAAACTGATGAAAACAAAACTTCCCTGACCACACACACTAGAATGAACACAGCTGGTGGGTTTTTTTAAAAAAATAATCTATTTCTTTATCCTTTTATCCAGGGCTCAGAGGGCAATTGCTTGTCACAGGCACAGACCAAGAGAAGTTAATGAGAGGCCTGCTCAGCCCTTATCACCCCATTTTTATTTTCCTTTCCTTTCCTCAGTCCTCATTCTCTCCTGCCTCTGCCAGCAAACCTTGCTCTTATACCTCAGACACAGACAAAATAACATGGGTAGGAAGAATGTTTTTCCTCTGTTAGATTATTTGTTCCCAGGAGCACCACTCCAAAATGAATTCTCCAGAAAGCATTTCTTATCCAACCTCAGCCCTGGTAAAAGCCCCAGAGGGAGAAACAAAACACAGGTGATCCCTCTAACCCCCCATTTTTTTCCCTTCATCTGATTCGGGGGTGGGGGATGGGGGAAATCTGCACATTCCTATAACAGTAACTAATAACTAGAAAGCCTCTGGCATTTCTCAGAGAAAGACCTTAATATATTTTGCCAGAAAGGTTGGTTGAATGCTGTTGCAGACTTGTAACCCTTCATTTCTGTACACCAGGCCTCGAAATCATTAAGGTCTTAGGAGAGTGAGGGGAGGTGGGGAGCAGGGGGGTGGAGAGATCTGCTTTGTGATGTAAGCAGCAGCCAAGCTGGCCAGAATTTTGGCACATCTCCCTGTGATGGGGAGGATTTGGTTTCCATAGCAGCAATGGCGTGATCTTCCTCCCTCCTTGCTCCCCACTCTCTTCCCAACACCTTCCACCCCAAGACTTGTACTCCACAGTTGCTCTCTGGGAGTTTTATTTCACCCCAAGGCTTTAATTTTTNTCCCTCTTCACATTGCACCACAAAAGACGCAGTGTTCCCTGTCCCCAGCTGACTCGTCTTCGCTGAGGTCCCCCTTTTCCTCCCTTGTCTCCAGCAATCAGCTCACGCATGCCTGGCTTTCCATAACAGAGCAGAGCCGTGTGCTAGCGCCAGGCACCCGCACAAAGCAGAAGTGCTGCCCACGGAGGAAATGTCAATACAGGAACACCAAGACGTATACAAAACCCCTCTTTATCCTGCGATGGTGATGCTTGTTAGCTGTGAAAGCAGCCATACCTGTATAAGTTACCCTTTTGATTTTAACCACATGAAACATAGGAAGTCTCTTATTTTTCTGCTGCCAAAAAGGACTTCTTTACTTTCCTTTTTTTTTTTTTTTTAAACCAGAACAAAAGGCAGGAAAACTCAGTCAGAAATAGGATGGTGTAACTGCAAAACTGCATGCACCAACTATTCTAGAAACTCGCAAGAGGATCTGGAAAGCAAAGCCCGTTCAGTTTTGCAGCTGATCTGCTTTCAAAACAAGTCTTCCTTCAGTTTTACACATTCAACATTTGTCTGCTGCAGAATCTCTGGACCAAACTCTGCCCTTGTTAATACCATAAAACACTTATTCCTTCAGTGTGGAGTCCTCACCAAGCAGAGAGGCCAAGTTCTCTCTGATTTTGGCAGGTTTCCTAAGATATGGGTACATGGTGTGTTGTACAATTGTGATGATGCTATCTGTACTCTGGGGAGATCCTGACTCATGTATCCAGGCTAGATGCCCCCCAAGGAGTTCTGCTGACAGGTGGGATGGAGGAGATGGGGTTTAGCTTTGTAGGGATGTGGTCCCCAGCTTTAAAATTACAGCTGGCAGCAGTCCTACCAACACAGAATCTGCCAGGCTGAGCTGAGGTCTAAGCTTTTTTGTGCAGGCTCACTATGTAGGAAGCAAAGACACACAGTCCAACACAGCGAGGTGCCTTGGCCTCTTGCAGAGGTCCCATCAACTGGTGGGGATCCTCCCACTGTCAAATACCAGTTGAGACTCTTCCTGCTGCTCCTACCAGTTTGTTCTGACACTTCAGTCAAATTGACTTCACTTTCCCTAGGAGAGAGTTCTCTTTTTGGCATAAAGATATTATTTCACCACTCTGAGGTGTTACTTAGAGTCTAAACACCTTCAGAGAAGTGGTTTTATCCTTCATTTTAGTAATTCTGCTGGACTGATATGATGGAAGAGCCCCAAAGACTGCACTCACGAATCAAGACCTCCTCCTGGCAACTGTGCTGAGATAAATTTGACCACAAAAATCCCATTAATTTCCATATGTCACTGAATTCTCCAGTCATCTTGCAAGAGTGTCTCACTGGAGCACAACATCTGTTCTGGCTCAGAAAGATGGGAGTAAACATCACATCTTAATTAAAACTGTGTACACGGTTGTGGGAGACATACTGGTACCTCCTACAAAACCCATGTCTCGATGGCTTTGCTCCCAGGTGCTGACAAGAAATGCCTGTTACTGTGGTTGTCTTGGTGAATGTCCGGTCTCCCTTGTTCAGAGTCAAAACAGAGTTCAGAGGAAAGGCAGTAGCAAAATCCTGCCCCCTCTTGGCAGTGTCCCTTGGCTGCAGAAAGTAACCTTACCCTTCAAGAACAGCTTTCTAAGAAAGCCCTCCTTGGTGGCATTTCAGACACGACAGACGGAAGTCACACCCTCAGCATGGTATCTGATAGTTAAAGGAACTTGCACTGTGTCTTTCTTTCCACTACACTGGAAATATATCTCTAAATATAATGACTTTTTTCTACTAGGCACAAATCAGGGAGATTCTTCCACATTACACTCACAAATTATCTGCTATTCAAATGCTTCCTATTTTTCAGTTCCCCTTCTCCCAGACCTGGTAGCAGAACCAACAGACCAATCATCTCACTTGATTTTGAATACAACAGTTTCAAGAACCTCTTTTCATCATTTGACCCTCATTTGGGCACCATTCCCAAAAAATGTTCTAAAACTCTTTGTTTGAATGAGGCTGGAACGAAACTGGAAGCTCTTCAGAGGATGCACCAACTCATCCAAACTGTTAAAGCATAAGTTTTAGTTGAGCTTGTTCCAGAAAAGGAATTTGCGGAGCCCTTCAGGATTTATCATGATATGCATATCAGAAATGAATATTCAGAATAAGAGGATTTGAGTTCCACTGGGCATCTGCTGAAGGCCTCCACGGTTCTCACCAAGTTCCTCTGAGGCCAAGTAGCCTGTGAGATTTGGTTTCTCATTGCTAAAATGATTTTTAAGGTGGTAAAATAAGTACTGTTCTTCTCATCTAAATATTGTCTGCCATGTAAGTGTCCACACCTGAGCCAGGTGGCTTAGAATTTTATAGCAAATAAAAAGAAACAGGCACTTCTAGGTGCCATACATCAGACTTAAATATCTTAGGATAAAATAAAAAAACCCCTCAGTTTTTCTCTGATGGTTAAGAAGGAAGTTTTAGTTAACTAAATCAAGTGGAAATACCCATATTTAATCTATCTGAAGTTACAGAGACACAGAATTATTTAGGCTAGTCTGGAAATCCATTTCCCTCTAGGAGCAGGGCAGACTTCAAAGTCAGATAATGTTGCTGAGGTCCTTGCCCAGATGAAATACCTGTGGCTGGAGATTTCTGGGCAATGCCTTCGCTGGAATGGAAAAAAATATCCTTACATACAATCAGAATTTCCCTCGATAAAGCTGCTGGCTGTTGCCCTTGTCATTCCTCAGTGCAGCATGAGATGCTTTCACTCAGGCTAAGTCCTGTTCTGTCCTTCTCTATAATTCTCCATCAGGAAGGGCTATAAAGGCAGAAGTAAATCCCTGGTCACGGGGCAACAATCATCCGTGCATTCTTTGAAAACTCAAAAAACCCCACAATGTTTCAAATTAAGTACTTCATACTCATATCTTCCAGAAAAGCTTTTTTTTCTTCATCAGAAAATTTATATCTGGCACTAGAGCCTGAAGTGTGAAGATTTGTGCTAGACCACTAATTTATTTTCTATTTTGGGTTCATCCTTCCTTTGATAGCTGAGCTGGATTTACACCTCCTGGTATAATCTGATGTTGGTACAAGCATGTGTTTTGCTGTCAGGAGCAGAGCACAAAGGCAACCCTGCAATCCAGGATATAACTCTTCCCTTGTAGGTCTTTAAGTCTATGTAAAGCACAGCAAAACTGAGTACAAAGCAGATAAAAGAGCACAGAGGTCACAACTGCACGGATATGTGACTGCATGATGAATCCTCCTCTGAATGTACCCATAGGTTTTAAGTTAACAGCCAGTTTTTATTAGTTCCATTTCTTTGTGCACTGCCTGTTGTTTGAAAGAAAACTATAATAAACACAAAAAAAACCCCCAATGCAAAGCTCATCCTATTTTATTCATGCTTCCATTAGGTAATTTAGTATGAGAGTACTAACAAGTCACCTCTGCAAGATAAATATAAAAAAGCCAATGGTCAATCAATTTTTGTTTTCTAATGCGTAGTGTTGACATAAATGCTGACCATAATTAAGAGTTCATTCTGGAGCTGCTGTGTCTTTGCTGAAGGCAAATGAATGATGGCCTAGCCTCACATCCAGGACGACCTGAAGTGAATAGAATTAATCTAAAATTCAGAAGCTCAGTGATTTGTGTCCTTATGGAGGCCTAGCCAGATCATTTCATAGGGGTTTATTTTGAAAAAGAAAATAGGAGCAGCATAAATATGTACATGAGACAGCCAAGAATGAGTAAGTGTAAGAAATATTACTGCTATTTGTCTGGTTGGTCTGAGATATATATATTAGCAAAACCAAGCTCAGAGTCATACATGACTCTTGTATGCATTTTAAACACAGATGCATAGCTGCAAGTGTGTGCCTATGCATGTAAATAAGTGATAAAAATATGGGTGGAAGCGTATGCATTCAAATGAGTTGGCACCTCTATTCAAAGAGCAGAGAAATCTTTATGTTCCACTATTTCCCTTTAAAGAGAATTAAAGAATATTTCTTGCTGGACTTGTCTACATATTCTTATGCACAAAGCAAACTCTTCTGAAATACTGGAAACCTTTAACTTTCTTGTTATGTTTCATAATTTCTGATAATAATTTTATTCCTGTTCTCCCTCTCAAAATATTTCCCATGCAAGTTTTTCATATATTGATTTTACCATAATGTTCTTCCACAACAGTACTAATGCTTGTTGTCATTCAGGATTAATTTTGTGTAACAAGAAACTATGATAATCAGTATAGAATAGAGTTTGAACTCTTGATGGTGTCCCTCTATAGACTGATGAAATTGTGGTTTCCCAGGTCCTCTTCCCAGAAGACCCTTAAAAATCTGGGTCTAGTTCCTCCTGTGACTTGAATTGTACCATCAGCGTCACCAGTGGCAATCAGTATAATTTCAGTTTATACCAGATGAGCTGAAAAAAATTAGAATTTAATAGTAGATAATGGAGAGTGAAGACTGCAGTGCACATCATTAAAAAAAGAAATTACTGGAGAGATGACATGGGAGATTTCTTTGAGATCACTCATTGGAAAGAAATGGGCACTCTGAAACTTTATCAGAGTGATGTGCTAGAGTTTCTGGTAGGAAAAGATCAGAACCACTGACAATGCTCAACTGTGATTAAAATATTGTAATCATTCTGTCAGTCCTGCAGGCCAAAATGTGAAAATGCACATGTGCAGGGACATTGAAGGAGTAATTGGTTTAATTTGTCTTAGCAGATAGCAACACTGAGGATAGTGAAAACTGAAATTGAAGAAACATCAGAGTGCCTTATTCTCAAACAAGGAAGTACATTGAATTAAAAGCTAGATATTGATCTAGAAGCACAAGTGATAGGAAATGAAGGAAGCTTCTTTTATTAAATTAAGAGTACAAAGCAATTTTCCAAGTAGTTCCAGTGTAGCAATCCTACGACATCACTGATAAATCATGTAAGCTTTCAGCAGAGCCTCATCTCTAACAGTCTGTGAATCCTCCCATATTACTTCTTTCTGAGAGCAGAAAATACTGTATAAAATGGAACTTATTTTACAAGCATATGAGTTTTCCTCTTCTTTCATAGATCACTACCCAAACTCACGAGGACAGTATCCAGAAGGTGACTTTCGTCTTTTAATCCATCTTGCATTTTGTAGCTTCCCCTCTTCTTGTCTTTTTACAAGTGTTTCACAGCCATCAGTCTAATTAGGTGTTCCATGGAAAATGAACTCTAATCTGTAGCCAATGCACCAAAGAACTTTGGAGCATCCATCTTGAATGGCAGCTAAAAGACCAGGACATGGTTCACTCGATTATAAACCTTGCAGATGAAAAGAACTACCAGCCTTTTGTCCCATTTTTCTGCATTTAGCAAATCTAATGCCATATTTGCACCACTTCTGTTTCTTGTAGAAGGAGGCAGTACAGGACAAATTTGGGCACTTTAACATAGTGCATGCTGCCCTCCAAGCTTGACCAGAATATGGCAGGTGTACTATTAGTGCTCTCTCACACCTGCATTAGCAAGAGGCTCTGCATGGAATGATAAAGGAAATGGTCCTTTGCATCCTGTAGCCTTTTCTCTTTTCACAAACCTACATGAGAACAAGCACAGCACTGCCCTTGTGTTCTGAGGTCCTCAGACCACCATTATGCTTTTTGATAATAATTCTCCATCTTCCTCTTGTTTTTATGGGAGGAGACATGTTCTCTATAAACAAAGTGATTTTTTTCACTGCAAATTATCTGGGGTTATTCACTTCAGTATTTAAACTCATGCTGTTTGATAATTTGGCTTTTAATCTTTATCTTTTCATTTTTGCAAGCTTTTTTCTTTTTTTTTTGTTGGCACTTATTCTCCATCAAGAGAATTTAGAACTCACATCCATTCCACACTTTCAATTCCCAAGCAGCTATAAACAAGGTAATTTATGATCTGTTAATCTAATCAATCACAGCTGATCAGCAAATTTAAGCACATTTGAAAGACAAACAATGACTTCCACAAAACATTTGCTTGTGATCCACCATCAGATGAAAATTCTAAAACTCAAAAGCTGCAATCTGCTAACAGGAGAAAAAACGATACAGCAATTTCAAATAGTTTCCTCTTCTCACTTCATAAATAAGTAAGAATAAAAACACTGCTTCCCACAGTGGATAAGGCAGGAAGTAGGAAATAGTCCAGAATATCCTGAGAGGGTAGAAACTGCTCACTCAAACAGAATTGGAGAACAAAATGGTCAAAATTGGTTTTGCTTTGTCATTAGCACAGATGATTTGTGAAATTCAGAATGTAATTACTACATCATTGCAACAACACTGATTTTTTATTGAAAGAAAGGGCCTCCCCTATGGCTGGAAATTTTGCCTGCTCACAGGATTTTTCATAGTTCTTGCTAGAACAAAAATGTATTCTGACATTCCTTCCCATAGTGGGCCCACTAACAGCATCTGGAGCTAGTCTAACATTACATTGACCAAGAGTAGACAGCTGTGGCTTCAGAGATGCATGAAGGTTATAAGCTCTTGTAGCACAGCTCCTAGACCAGCTCTGTGCCATGACTCATGAAAAGGAGCTATGTTTTCATTGCAAATGCTGTACTTTTGGGGTGCCCTATGACAAACTCAGATGCAGATGGCATGCAAACAAATCTTAGGCAAAAGCACATGATTTTTACTCTTGTAGTGTCTCCTAAAAATCTCTCTCCTTCCTCAGTTTTGAGAGTATCTTGTATGTGTCTCATAGCTCTAAAATTTTGTGACAATTCTTCCAGGGCCTGAAAGTTTTCTGCAGCCCCACAGGCCTCTTGGTCTGTAGATCCTGCATATCTAGAAGAAGATTGCTCCACATCTGCTATGTCTGCAGCACTGCACATCTAATGAGCTATGCTAATGGCATTACTATCACTACTATCTCTTCTTTTGGCTACAAAGAAGAATAAGAACACTGCAGAGTCACAGATTAAATGTTTCACCTTTATGCTTTTTTTCAGGAGTGTGGTAATAACAGTATATTCAACTGATCACACCAAATCTTGAAGGATCAAGTAGAACTAATATGTCTGAGCCACTCCCCAAGATCTAGGTAGGATTAAGGATATCAGAAATCTCTATTTCTGCAAAAGTAGCAGTGTTTAAGATGCTTGATAAGTTACTGTTGGGTAGACTGTAGCAAAATATGCATTAAATAATACTTTCTGTGTATTTCTAGCAGAAGCCAAAATACTAGGTTAATTCCTTTTTATGATCTATCTCTTATCATCATTGCAGCCTTGCCCAGAGCCTTAGCTGGCTGCCATATAAATAAGAAGTATTTTTACCATATTTAACATCCTTGTCCTCTCTGACCTCCTAGGACTGACCAGGAGGTCAATCTGCCTTTTTCACCGTGAAATTACTTCTGCCATAGCAATTAGTATGACTGAGAGTCGAAATATTAATGGTAAGTTTTCACACAGGAGGGCACTTTTCCCTTTTAGTAAGGGTGTTCAGATGGGGCCCCAGAGCAGCAGGAAGCTTGGACTTCTAAGCAAGAACTTTGGGATTTGCTCCATAACAAACAAGAAAAGACACTTCAAAAATTTTAAACTCTCAGCTCTCAAGCCAAATGTACCTCATGCCATTTATTCTCACAGCTAGCTTCAGAGAAATATTATGATAGAAAATCTTCCAAGTCTGCAGAATTGGGCTGTTAGCCAAGCTGAGTGAAATTTCAAAAAGCAGCTTCTCTTCCATATTTTCAGTCCACAAATACAGCTGCAGTGGGGAGCTTTGCCCATCATTAAAATTATGATGGACTAAGTGAGGTCCTGGGGTCCTGCATGGACTCCACATAACTGTGGCCATTATCTGCCTCCCACAATTAACTGTGGTCCTTCTCCTGCTAGCATAGATTGGAAGCTTGTGAGTGCATGTTATGCCTATAGCAGGGTTCAGATTTGGGGGGGAGAGAGCAGAGAACTGTGGGACATGTCCACAAGCATTCAGTATTCCAGCCTTCTCCAGGTTCTAGGGAAAAATCCTGGCCACAAAAAGAAGCCTCGCTAGATGTAGCAACTGAGGCAAATAAATACACGTATGAAGATTCTTGGCAGCACTGCTCTTTGCTTGAACAATATGGTAAGGGGCCATACTTCCAAATGGATAAACTCTTGCACTACATCTTCAGTGAGCAGGTGTAGAAATGTCTTCATCACGATTCTGCCTTTTTCTTCCTCTTCTGCCCAGCAGTGTCTCACCATGTTTCAGGCTAGTTGAATCCCAAAGGAGATTTTTGTTCCCTGCTTCTGTTTGTTTATAACAGATTCCCAGACTGCTGTAGAGCCAAGGAATGACTGGCTGTTTTTTCAGCCTCAGATATTGTCTTGGTGGAAAGCAGTTCATGATTAGCCTGATCACTCTTTAACTCGCTTGCTAAAAGGAATGCTGCTGTATCCCTCTTTTCTGATATCATTTATTACAGCAGACAATCTCACCCTTCTAGCCTCAACCCAGTTGACCAGGAATGAATCAGTATGCACAAAAGCATCCCAGTCCTGACATGAATATAACTCAATGAATGAATATTTGGTTTCATGCATTGTTAAACTTTCCCCTGCCTGGCAAAGCCTGTGAAAATTTTTCTGTATTTTAGTTTCTTTGTGTCAGCTTTCCAGTATCAGATTTTAAAAAAGTTCTTGCTTAACTTAAAACTGTTCTCCTACCATAAATCCTGGGTCAGCCTCAAAAATGCTGACTATTTTTCACTTTCCGAAGATTGCTTCTGGAATCATGTGATGGATTGTGAGTTATAGCTGGGAAGCCTAAAATAAATTCCCACTGAAGTGCAATAGACTTTTGAAAAAGAGGGAAGGAGGAGACCAGGGTTATTCAGTGAAGGTGCTTCAAGCTTTTTTTGTACCAAGAAGCACAACTTTGCAAGCCTACCAGAAAGAAACAGTCCCTCTTCAAAGGTCAAATGTCATTCTCCTTCTACAAGTTTGTAAGTGAAAACTGATTATCACCTAATTGACATTGATGGGGCAAAACTTAGAGAATTAAGAGCTGGAAGGTTCATCATGGGAAAGACTAATGGAGCTAAATATCACATGTAAAACATTTATTGAAGGGAACATAATCTGCAATCTATGAGGGAAATGTTTACTGAAGAAATAAGAGCATTGGCTCATGCAGATCTACATAAACAGTAAGAAGAGCTCTGTGGAAGACAGACTCTCTTTTCTGTACAAACTGAGATTTCAATATTTGTTTTAATTTGCACTTCTTCAGTTTTAAATGATTTATTTCAGGATTGTTCTTAATATTCAAAACAGGAAATAAGGAGTTGTCCTGAAAGATGGATTGAAGTGTGTCATCCAGAAGATGTTGAAACTGGCCATTAGCTTTGTCTGAATCTTTACCCTTTCTCCTACAAGAACATTTTGGCCCAAGCTGCCTGATTTCCCCGTTTTGTGGCCCCTGCACTTTCTGACAGGCTTTTATGTTAAATAGTAGTATAAACTACTGAAAAGAAGCTATCTGAATTTTGCATTTTCTGTCAAATGTGTAAGAGTTAGTCTCCTCTTAAGAAGCCATTCCTGCAGGAAATTATAGAAATATAATTGTACACTAGACAAGACTCTATAATCCAAGCCATGTTGCTCTTTTGAAGACATCTACTACATAAGTTTGCAAAATTATCTTTTGTATAAGCAAAATATTTCTGCTGACTTACTACCTCTAAGTAAAGGCAGGGCTGCTCAGAAGATTTTTCTCAAAACGTCTCACCACTGTGGCATAATATTTTTACCACAATGCCACTTAAGCCTGCACCAGATAGGCTAAAGCAGTGTTGAAATGTGAACATCACTACCGAGTCTACACGCGTGTTTCTGCCATTACTAGCACAGAGTTACATGAGCCAGGATATTTCAGTTCTGGGGGAACCTGAGGGTCAAAGCTGTGGGGTAACTGAGGGAATCCAGGGAAATATAAGTATGAAATATAGCAAGAAACATCTGCAAGCCTAAAGGAGTCTCTCTAACACACTTCTTACTCTGCTCACCCTTCACATTCTGAAAGCTTTTTATGAAGATGATATAAGGAAGAGAGACAGAACAGAATTGTCTATTAACCTTGTCTTATTTAATACCAATTTTATGAAGTACTATTAAAAACAACCAAGAGAGTCTGAGCCAACCATCGCAACTTTGTTTTTACAAATTACTTTTTTGGGATTCATTCTTGTGCAGGAAAATCAAGCCTATAACTTACAAACAAAAGAAACCAATGCAGAGCAGAAATATTTTCCTCTAGCAGCAGTGTACACTTGAATATTCCTTTAGGACAGAGCTCTGTACCTCAAAGGGAAATGTGAAGATATTTATTTCAGAGAGGCAGGTTTTCTATCATTGTCATTTGTAAAATCACTTTGAACTGAAACATCTGACCAGAACTGTGAAGTACTGCCAAAAAACATTGCATCACATGAGAAAAAGTGAAACCCTACATCTTGAAATGCAAATATAGCTTTCGGATTCCCTTATTTAAAGGTGGTTTGGTTATTTGGTCAAGCCCAAATTTTAATGTTTCAACCTATTTATTCCAGATGTTTAGGATTTGCTATGTGTAGAGGAATAATTAGAGTGTTCATAGCTGTGAATTACATTTGCACAAGAAAAGAGAAAATGACCCCTTAGATAAAATTAATTGTGAAAATGAACTCTCATAGCTTAGCCACATATTGATTTTTGTCTCAGATATCTTTTCTGTTGCAGGAATCAAATGGAAATCCATATGGTGCCCTTGCTCCCATGACTGTTAGAATTCAGGTTGCCCTGGAGACATGATGCCACATTCACAGAAGTGAGGGAGAGAGTGCTTAGCCCCTCTGTCCTCTAGGGACTGAGCTCCCAAAATTCTTCTATGGGCCTCCTTTGACCTCCAGGAGCTCACAGACAAAGAAAGCTAGCCAAATGTTTGTAATGTGAGATGCTACTGTGAATTAAATGCTCACTAATGAAAGATCAGAGGGATCACTTTAAAAAATCAGCTTCCTATTTCTCTGCATGCCTTTGGGAAATACATAATCACACTTCTTAGCTGTACAGCCACAGGCATTGTATATTTAAAGCAAGCCGAGCAGTGAAATCTCTTAGTCTTCTAAGAAGGTGTGACACTGAGTAATAATTAGTAAAATCCTGGATACAAGAATATACCAGATTAGGACTGTTTTTAAATCCATGTATATTTCTATCTGAATCATTCCTCTGGAAACACTGCACAGCACCTGCTGGAAGTGGAAAGTAGAACAAGTTAGCCTTACAAGCTGATCTTTCTGTCGGTCTTTGGCAGTACGTAAATCCCTGAGCAGGTCACTTCCTTATTTTCTCTGCCACTCGCAGGTTTTACTGCCCCCACCAGTGCGCTGTCCTGTTGTATTGTCGCACAGGAGGCTGGAGCTCGAAGAGGACTCTGGTAGGCAGAGAACAAAAGACTCACACACATGACATCAAGCCGAACACACATACTCACCCCCCCCAGTGCCTCGGGACAAATGAATGCTCAGCTCTCCCTTTGCATCACCCTGCAGCAAATTGGGCATGGAGTGGAAATGAGAACAGCAATGAGGGAATCTAGGAATATTGACTTCTTTGATGTGCAGCCTGGCAGTTGTGAGTTTAGGGGGAAAGCCTGTAAAATGGCAATAGGTTGGAGGACTGATAAAGATTCTGTGCTGGTGTGTAGTTTCACACTGCTGCTAAAAGAAAAAAAAAGAACATACAAAAGAAAGCAACACTGGTGCTGCTCTGCCTAGAAAGGCAAATCTCTCCTTCTGCACCCTGCGCTGGATTCACAAGCCTTGTAAGTTGATCATGACAGAGCTAGACAGAAAGACAACAATGCCTAGGAGAGAAGCATGAGGAAAATAATAGTGGAGACAAAGAAAACCACTTTGCAAGCTGTCTCATGGATGGGGAAAGCAGACACCTTCTTGTAGCTGAATGCTTATAATTTTGGAGTTGACATATGTCAAAGGGTTTTGCTGAAGATCCAATTCCATGGCGTCCAAGTTTGTTGCCATCAAATGGTGAACTCAGACCAAGCAACTGCCTGGTCCCTTTATACCATCTCCTCAGGGTGTCAGTAGAAAGACACTAGGGGTCACCAATGGACCCTACTTCTATAAATTAATTAAAAGCGTTTTTAATCTAACTTCCTTTGTTTTTCACCTTTGCCATACTTAGAGCAAGAAGTCCCATTATGGGTAAACATTTCCCTAATTATCTCAGGCTTTGATCTGTGCTTCTGAAGTTGAACGCTGCTTCCCCAGGCATTTGAATCAGAAGTCTGTGTTGGAGTTGGGCTGTTTTACTGGAACAGTGAATAAAGGCTTTCTCAGACATGTTGTTGTATGCTCTGTTCCAATATATAAATGTAAATGAAGAGCCTCCTATTCAGAATCTACAATAGCAACATATGTTAATTGCACAGCAATAGCTATAAAAAACAATATTCAATGTGATCATGTCTTCTGCTCGCCTCAGGGCTTACCACAATAATAATTAATAATGTTCTTTAATAACAGTAATAGGCTGAACACAGCTTGTAAATTCATGGGCAAGGTTAATAAATGGGATCTGATGATTAGGAAAGTACAGCTGAATGATTTATGAAGTATTTTAAGAGCTTCCCTAGAGGTGGTGATCAGGGCTGATCTGCTTGGCTCCTTCAGTGAGCAACAGGAATGAAAAGTAAATAAACAGAGATGAGAAACAGCTCTGGTTGCTTTTTATCACGCCCTTCCTCTCAACTTTATTTTTTCCTTTTATATCAGCATTAAAATGACTTTGTAGGACTTTTGAAAGAGACTGTGTATGATACAGAGCCTAACCTGTTTAGAGACTGAACAAAATTTTTTTTTTATTAGTTATGGAGTTCTCCACTTCAGTAATCCATGTACAAAAGGCTGCTTCCTGTCTTGACAGGTTTACAGGTTAGGCAATTCAGTGTAAAAAAAGAAATCACGAACAAAGCTTGTGGTAAAAAATTGCCTTCTAAAAGGTAAAACCTTTGGTGTTTCTGCTTATTCCAACATGCTCTCCTGCTCACACAGTCCTAGCATGACCTGTGAGTGGTATCTTTAGTAAATAAAGTCTTTGCTGTCATTCTTGAGCAGGTATGAACAAGTGAGGGTTTGGTATCATGTTACTGTGTCTTAATATATTGTTGAGCATTTGAACTGCATGGCTGCAAGGTCTTTCTAATTACTGCAAAGTTAAATGCCTTAGTTTGAAACTGTCTTTGAGGTGTGAGGGGCTAACAGCAGGCACAGATACACCTGCGATGCTTCAGCTGCCAAGTAGCACCTTGCAAAACCAAGTAACTCAGCTGCTTTTGATGGCATGCACTTAATCCCTAAGTGAAGAAGGTTAAGTGAAGGGTGCCTACAGACAAGATTTGGCTGAGCTTCACGTGCTGGGACTGAAGACTATGTGTTGCTGCTGCCCAGAGAGCAGACACAGCAGCAGGAAAGACACCTTGCTCACTCCACTGCTCTACGTCAATCTGTGCCCGTAAAGCAGTTCATGCTTAGAGACCGGGGCAAAGGGACAGAAATAAAAGGTGAAGGAAGGTTGTTTTGTGTCTAGTGCAGCAAGATAAGCCTGTTGGTGTCCATGTGACTTCATTATCCTACATTCAGCATAAATCAATAATATAAATACCTATTTGTATTAGCGTTGGGGCAGTTCAGCCTGGAGAAGAGAAGACTCTGGGGAGACCTCATAGAGGCCTGGCACTACCTGAAGGGGGCCTACAAGATGAGGAGGGACTTCGCAAGGACATGAAGTGACAAAGGGCAATGGTTTTAAACTAGAGTAGGGCAGGTTTAGATTAGGCATTAGGAAGAAGTTCTTCACCATGTGAGTGATGAGACACTGCACAGGTTGCCCAAAGAGGAGATGAAAGCCCCATTCCTGGAGACTTTCAAGGCCAGGCTTGCTGAGGCTCTGAGCAACCTGATCTAGTACAAGATGTCCCTGCTCACTGCAGAGGGTTTGACTTTAAATGTCCCATCCAACTCCCTTCTATGATATAATACACATTATACACATAATTAGTTGATGTGTACGCTTGGCAGCACTGAATTGAGGAGTGTGAGTGTTGCCCCCATTGGAACTTGAGCCTCCAGTTTGAAACCAGTGGTGAACACCCACCACAGTGAAGTAATAAAACAAGCCAATAATGAAAAAACAGTGAGGTTTTTAAAAGGTAACTAAAAAATGTAAAAATTGTTATTGTTGAGAACTGCAGGGTTACAGAAAAAGAAGAGCAGTATTTCTAAAGAAGAAAAAGGAGAACTGGAAGAAGTATTTTTATGGTAGATGGTTATAGTGAGAGGGTAACAGGACAAAGCTCTTCTCTGAGGAATACCATAAAATAAAGATAATTTTTAAAGCCTATTCTCTCAGAGGACAAAGAAATTTCTAATTTGATAATCTCTGAATCACAGCCCAAGAAAATGAAAAACAGATTATTCTTGAAGCACTGATACTAGACTAACTTGACAGATGATCATATAGGCAGGAGTAGCAGCACATGCCAGACGGTGCTTTGCAAAATGCGTGGTTTGAAAAACCCGAACTCTCCAGTGCAGCTGGAGATGGATGCGCAGCGTGAGCGAGCACTGACCTCTAGTGGAGATAAACGTCTAGAACTGGAAAAGATCGTTGAATTCAAAATACGAAATGCGTCACGCGGACAGCTGTCCCGAAGCTTGTGCTTGGCAACTCTGCAAGCTACTTAGCAGAGTTTTACTATTGGGAAGTTCTCATTGCCTACCCACCAGGAACTATCACATCTCTTGCAATGTTTTCAGGCAACATTTTTACAGCCAAACTAAAAAGATGCTCAGTTAGAATTTGCTCAGGAGGGAGGCAGATAATTAAATTATTGGTTAGTAAAATTAGCTGAGGTTAAATTAACTTTTAAAATATATTTATTTAATAACTAGGCACTGTTGAGACTGTCTCAATGGACATTTGCAGAGAGCAGAGCACCAACAGTTTGAAAAAAACTCCAAAGGCAACATGAACATACATGTCATATCATACTAAGAGCTTTAGTCCTATTTTTAATGCAGTCAGAAACAGAGAATGGGGAGAATTTATAGTTTTTCAATATCTGCATCAAAGAAAGGTTGCTTGCTTCTCAATTGCAAGTTATTTTCCACAGGGAAAGTCATGCAAGTGTTTTGGTGCGCTTCTTTAAAATAATCCAAATAATAAAAACAAGGAGAAAAAAAAATCTACATGGAGAGCAGGATGCCAGTCAGTGCACCACACTTGCTGTCTAAGTACTATTTGAGGATAAGAGGTTCTGTCTCAGTCTTTGATTGATATGAAGCCAATCTGTATCCCAAAGTTAGTGCCATCACGGACGTGAGAGTAGAATTTATCAGGGTGGCAGGCAGTACAGAATGTGACATTTTGGTTCTGGTCTGTAACAGAATCATCTTGGATGTTCTCAGGAAGAATCCCACCACTCTCAAGAAGAATCCTTAAAGAAAGAGAGAGAAACATAAAATAGTTTTTCTGCACATCCTATCACTTGTTAAGATGCTGTCATTCAGAAAGCACCACAAGTACCAGCTGAACAAACTGACAGTATCATGATTAGGACTTTAATTTGCTATATTTTTTTCTTCCAGTATTAGACTAAATTAAATGCTTTTCTGCAACCAGTAAAATCACATTTAGTTTGAACATTTGTCTATAATCCATGAGCTAACAGTGCACCAGTAAATGAAGAGTTGAAATCCAGCACAAGTGAAACAATACCATTCATTCAAAGGTTTCGTTTGTTAATCTGCAAAGTACTACAGAGCACTTTACAGTGGTAAGGATCCTCGCAATAATGATGCTGGAAAATACAATATCTAACTAATTATTAATAATCCATGTGGATTTAGAATCATAGAATCATAGAATAGTTGGGGTTTAAAGGGATCCCAAAGATTATCTAGTTCCAAACCCCCTGCCATAGGCAGGGACACCTCCCACTAGATCAGGCCACTCAGTGCCCTGTCCAGCCTGGCCCTAAGCACCTCCAGAGGGGGGTTAGGCTTACCGTGTTGCTCTTCTAATATCAACATAAGGTTCTGCAGAATCAAATTGTCTCACACACTTTGGATCGATCCTGTGAAACTCTTTTGCTGATTCGTGAGGAAGTCTGAAGCAGCATGGTCCCACAGATGGGCCCAGCACCACAAGGATATCTTTCACATTACAGCCATACTCAGATACCATAGCATTTACTGTGGCCATAGAAATTCCTAACAATGTGCCTTTCCATCCTGCGAGAAATGAGAGGTTGAAAAACAAGAAGTTGTAGAAATAGTCTCTTTAATTTTACAGTAATTAATATATATTAATTAATACAAGCTAGCAGAGACGTTGAGACGTAAAAATAAACAATTATATCAAACATAAACAATTACTTCTTAAAAACACAATGCATTAATAACTATCAATTTGCTGATAGTGGAAATGGAAACTTGAGACAAGTGTGTAGACCTGGATTCCAGAATTCCTTTTTCTTGGTTTGGGAAACTAGAGCATACCTTACAGCTTCTCTGTACTTGAAACACTTAAATTGGAGAGAATGACAAAAGAAATACATTACAATCAGAAATGTGTTTTTATAGTATGGTGAGAATGCTTTTTATGTTATTTTAGGGGAAAAAATCCTCACGAGCCTAGAGCTAGATTGGAATAGATAGAGGAAAGGCGAGCTTTGCACTTTGCCACTGTTTGGAATAAAGGAAGCACAAATTTATGTTCTCATATCTCAGTTTGGGCCCCAGGTAGTCTTTGAATTGTCCTAACAAAGGACAGGATATGCTAATAATGTTTCCTCTGCTTTTCTGCAGTCCAAAGACTGAGATGAACTTATTCCTAGTTGTGTTTACATGTATACATATCAATGTGTTCAAGTTAAACATACACTGAGGTGACATTGGACAGGAAAGAAAGGACTTAGGATAAGATAATTGGAAGCCTGGCAAGAACTGTGATGTGGGAATGAAGGCCAAAACTTGAGAGATGGAAGGTGGGAGGAAGTTCAAGCTATTGTTCAGAGATATGCTTGGAGAAGGCAGCAGTGAGGGCTGGGGAACAGTGTGCTGTGTTAGGAACCAAATGAATTAAGAGGTAGGAGAGAAGTATTCCAATATTTTACAATAATTAGGTTTGAGTACTCTTAAAACCTTCAAAAGTAGGTAAAACTTTCTCCATCACTTCTCCCTATTAACAATCACACCCCTTTCCTCCCAGACAGATGTGTCCCAATTCTCATTCCTCTCACTTCCTCTAATCTAAGCTTTCTAGACACACACACACATACACCCACACACACCCCAACACATCAACTTTACTGAAGGGAAATCTAAATTTTGATCATCTTATGATTGCTCTCGAATTTATTTTGGCTAATTTATTGAATGCATGAAGAACTGTATGAATTGGGTGGTATTCAGAAGTTCTAGGCCTACCATATCAAGGGGTGAACTAGCATCAAAGTTGACGAGAAACTCTCAGGTGTGGATTCTCCTTGACCTTATCGATACAGACTTTTATACAATGAAACAGCCCCAGCAGGGAAACCTCACCACAGGATACATATTTTTACCTAACAGTTGGGATATCTTCTGAAAGCAGACATAAGCCCAGGTTGTGCTAATGGTCCTTGCTTCAGTTTTATTCATATTTGGTTTGGGTGACACAAATATTTCCTCTGATCCAAAATAATTTGCTCTTCTTTACACAAGAAGTCAAACCACACAAAAAATACTTGGTTTTGGCTACCAGATCAGGAAAAAAGAGGTATAAATAAATAAATAAATATCAATACAATTATAATAATAATAAAAAGTATAGCTTGGGAAACAAAGTGTTCTGAAGACTAATCTTGTTTTGGCAGGATATAAACTTGACAGATCAAGCTTAGTTATACTACACTTAAGAAATCTAACAACATTGTTTAGTGAATTTGCATTTATTCATTCTCACACAGTGCTTTCTTGGTTGCTAATTTGTAATCCTTAGTTAAAAAAATCCCTTTTCAGTGGTCTTCTAGTTATTTTGATCTCCATGATTTAAAATTCCTACCTGAATGAGCAGCACCACAGGCTTTTCTGATGGGATCAGCAAAGAGCACAGGTATGCAATCAGCACCTGGAGCTGAGATTGTCACACCTTTCTGATTTGTAACTATTCCATCATAGCAGTCAGGCTCTTTCTTTCCCATAATACATACAGCATTAGCATGATCACACTGTCAAGACAAAACCAGAACATGGATGTGTTTATGGCAGCAAAAATAACCCCACTTATGACTAGTAGAAGGATATTTCTCTGGCTGAAACATCCTACTGCACCAACTGATTGAATGTGGAAGCCAGGCACTCTCTTGTTTAAATACTATGCAGAGTATCAGTGGAAAGCCACCACACAAGTGATGCTGTATTTTTCCTTCCAAAAGGAATTGCTCTGATCATTTATTTGATTAGTTCATTCGGTTTTAAGTAAAATGTTAGGGAGTAATTGGAATAAACAGTAGTGATTCTCCTTATAGTGCCAAGTGGCTGATAATTTGGATGGCTTTTCCCACTGACAAACTGCCAGCGTAAATGTCTTAACTCTCTTGCTTCTCACAAGCTCTTGCTGAGAAAGGCAAGAATAATGCCTACAGTTTCAGTCAGTGAACCATGATGAAAGATCTGACCTGTTTACATAAATCCATTATTTGATAAGATACCTTGACTCTGTGGAAAGTCGCTGGGTTAAATCCTGCAGCATTAGCAAGCCGTCGGAGATTTTCCTTAACAACAGCTTGTGGGTCCCTCCGCTTGGAACTGCTGAGGAGATTGCAGGAGCTAAGAGTTGGGATGTAGGATATCCCACCTGTCCTTGTAGTGAACCCATGTAGGAAGATATCATCTGGAAAGGCAAAACAGACAACAAACAATTGCTTTCAATGTAAGACTAGTCCAGACATTACATGGTTGTATACTGAAGACAACTGGAAACAGCCCATCAAGTTGAGTATTGCTTTATCTCATGTTTAGCTGGTGGCATTTAAATTTAAGGATTCTAAGTTTCTTTCCTGATCATAATGATAATTATCTGAGGCTGAGCTAGAGGAACTTTAGCACAAAGTAAAACTGGCACATTTAGTCTGACTTTTTGCAGAGTTTTAGTGTAAATCATAGAGAGAAGCTAACTCACTGAAAAAAAGGTGAGCAGATTTTAAAATAAATGTTCTAAGGTGGCATCTCTCAATCTTTTTTTGGCTAATAGTCCTCCAGAGTACACAAAATCTCAAACATCTTTTTTAAGTACACTGAAAGCACCAAAAATTTCAAAAGCTATTAAAAAATCCTCTGCTTTCACTGTGCAGATTATTTATCATGGCCTTATACACTAAAAGCAATCACCGTTTTTGGGAGTGATGGAGGGGTGGGAGGCCATGAGGCAAAGTTGAGCACAGAAAGATAATCCCACAGCTGGTGTTTTTGCTGTCTTAACAGCTTACAAGCTTAGTGACATAATCAGAGTTGAGATTCAAAAACTCTTTTATGTAGTGTGATCCTTACAAAGTCACAGTCAAAATCCTGAAGCACGATGAAGGCAAAGCTGACTTTAAGTAACTCAAATTCTGTTCAGGTTCTGGATTATTTAATACACAGTTTTAGGGAAAGACAATTCCTAATTTTTGGAGTGGTAAAGCTCTGAATCATGAGACCCCCATAATCACATCACTTGAGAAACATGCAGCAAACTGGGTCATGCTATGGCATGGACCTTGAGACATCAATCTGCTTAACCAGGTTGCCTGTGGCTGCATACCCAGAGAAATTCCTGTTCTGCCTTTCCAGAAGATGGTGGTAACTCTCAATTTTGTAATTTCTACACAGAACAGAAGATATTTCACCTGGGCTTCTCTTTTCTTTGATCATGCCCCAGGCCTGGAACAGAATTACTTTGCTGTATCTCTGTTACAGGCATGATGTCCTATTACAACATCACATAGAGTAATTTGCTGCCTGAAGGCATTTCCAAATCTTACCATTTTGCAATTCCCTTGAAGAAGTATTCTTGTGAATGGCCTCAGTTAAACCTATTAGCCAGGACATAAAATCTATCAGTGGAAAACAGCTCTGTGGAAAAAGAACTGGGAGTTATGATGGACAACAGGATGACCATGAGCCAGCAGTGTGTCCCTGTGGCCAAGAAGCCAAATGGCATCCTAGGTGCATTGATGGGGGCCATCCTTCCCACCTACTCTGCCACATCTGCAGTGCTGTGTCCAGTTCTGGGCTTTCCAGCTCAAGAAAGACAAGGAACTACTGGAGAGGGTACAGCAAAGGGCTACAAAGATGATGAGGGGGCTCAAATATCTCTCATGTGAAGAAACGCTGAGGAGCTTGGGTCTTGACAGTCTGGAATAAAAAGGAAACTGAGGAAAAAGGAAACTGATCTTATCAATGCTGATAAATGCTTATAGGCTGGGTGTCAGTAGGATGGGGTCAGTCTTGTTACGGGGATGCCCAGTGACAGGACAAAGGTTAACGAGAACAAACTTGAACATAGGAAGTTCCATCTAAACATGAGGAGGAACTTATTTACTTTGAGGGTGACAGAGTATGGAGCAGGCTGCCCAGAGAGGTGATGGAGTCTCTGACTCTGGAGACAATCAGATCCTGCCTGAATGTGTTCCTGTGCAACTTGCTGTAGGAGAACCTGCTCTGGCAGAGAAGCTGGACCAGATGATCTCCAGTGGTCCCTTCCAACCCTTACCATTCTGTGATCCCTCTTACCTGGGATCAGGGAAGTTTTAAGGAAGGTGAGCTCCCCTTTCAGGCTTGGCAGGCTTTCCATGTACATCTGAATCTCTCTCTGGATAAGTGCTACTTCATGGGCAGGAAGCATGTGCCCTTCACTCTCAGGTTCAGCTATCTGCAGGTTTTCACAGTTAGATGTCAGGTGTAAATCTTCAAATTCAAATTGGTAGACTATTGTAAAGAGTTGATCTATGTATACTTTCATGAAGTCTTTTCTTAAGCTAGGGAGAATGATTTTAATGATGCTTAGGTCTTTCTCATCCAGTCTTTGTTTGATGGTGTACAATGCAGCAGCTGTAGTTGGAGAAGGTACCACCTCCAATCTTTCTGTCAGACTCCAAAAGTCTCTCAGAACTGGAAGCAAGGACTCTTCTTCACTGCTCCTATCACTCCCATGCCTCTGGCAACACATGACATAAACAAATGGAGCTGGGATGGAGGAGCATTTCTCAATGGTTTCCAGTGTGTGATGTAGTAATTCTTGGATATTGTTCTGCAAATTGGCTGGTAGGTTGAACAGATCTATCAGTACTGCTTCCACCATATTTCAGGATATTTAAAAATCCCTCCAACTGCCAAGTAGTCAGTAACAAGAGAAGAAAAAACAAACAAAAAGACGAGATAGCATTAGTCCAAACACAGAAATACATTTTAAAGTCAATGAGCTTGGTGATACTAAATGTGTAGAGAAAATGATTATTATTGTCTTAGGATTTCCTCACTGTAATAAAAATGTAAGTGCAGTAAAAGCAAGTAGCGGAAATGGGAATTACTATGCATTGAGTATTAAGGTACTTCCCTACTGCCTCACCTACCTCAGGTTTCTTCCCAGGTTAGGGATGATAAAAGGTTAGTACAAAGTATTAGATTTATTAAATCAATTAACCCACATTAGCCTAATGAATCTTCTTGGCTGTTGGGCTGCCTTCTAGTTTCCATGATGGCAACCACTGATAGAAAACTCTCAGGGGCTGCTAGGGTTTTGATAACTTTTTTTTCTGCAGCATTTTACACCCTTATGGCAGAGATGAAGCTCATGTCTGCTACTGCTCTTGGCAACCTTCAGGGGTGCTGTGTTGTGAGCTTAGTGACATCCTTCCTGTAGGCCTCCACAAAACCTTGTACACTTCTTCTTTTCATGTTACCACAAGTATTGCTTTGCTAATTTCTGACTTCTGTGGGGAGTGGCACATGATCCATATAGTTCTTCTTTTCAAGACACACAAGAACTCAGCACAGGTTACTGAAACTTTACCTAGTTACACACAAAGATGGAGAATTAAAAGAACAGATCTGCTGTGCAGAAATTCTTGTCTCTGTTTATCTCACTGTGGTAGCTGCACTTTCTCCTCTGAAATCAAGGCTCATTAAAACAAAATCACCCTGTAGTTCACAGCTTCTCTTGGTGGTGTTCACCGCTTCTCTTCCAGTTTTGGTGGAGTTTTTTGGTCCTTTTCTGGACTTTCTGGACTGAAGCACAGATAGGCTTGCCTGCTTGTCTGTTCATCTCTTCCTCTCTTGCTATTTTACATAACCTCTCAGATGAGTCTTATTTTCTCTGATAATTTTTCAGTTTCCAGTCTAATCCTCCAGAGGTCTGGAACAAATGATAGGATCCCTTTGTTTTGGGAATGCTGAACAAACAGCTATTCATATTCTATGACTAAGCACCGTGCCTGATCTCGGAGGAATGCATGCAGCTTCATCACTCCTTGTAAGACCCTGTAATCATTTAGAATACTCCTTAATGCTGCTGTATTTTCATGCATAGCAATGAATCATAAATGAATATTAATTCCTTTCCAGGAACAAAGAATTTTTGGAGACTCTGAAAGCAACTTCTGCTACAAGAACAACTATATCAAGATCATGCCTGGCACTATTTTCTTGCTCCAAGTCTTCATTCCCTTGTGATAATGTCCATGCACTGGCTTCACAGCACTTCATCATCCTGCCAAAATACTTGAGGCCTACAACTATGGTGGATTTGGTGTCTTCCTGGGCACTTTATGGTAGACAATAGATTCTCGGAGTTTCCACACTCAAGTGAGAGGTCAAAGACCTTACTGGTTTTAATGGATCATTTATTCAGAGCAGGTTTTATAGAAAACATTCTCTATTTTCTTCATTATTCTTTCTCCCAGACTGGAAGAAAAATAACCCTGACTGAAAATCATGTTTTCCTTTCTGCAAGCTGAACGCTTACAAAGATTAATCAGTGACTATCAAAACAGGTAAAATAAAAGTATCAAAGCCCAATGGCGGATAAAAGGATCTGCCAAGGAATTTATGACTCTTGATTTTGCTCAAACTATTTACACACCAGCTGATAGCAGATTCTAGAGAAAACATCTTGCTAAGAAAACAGTGTCAAAACAGACTCATGTCAAAGACAATGACTTGGGAAACCAGGATATATCCTTCCCTACCCTGAGACTCAATGTGGGAGGCCTGTAAGAGTGTGACATGATCCCAGTCTGAATATAGGTAATAGCCCCAGCAAATACAGCACAACACAGGGGTGCAGTGGAAAAACAGATTATTGCTCCACTTCAGATATATCAACAGCAGAAGGTAAGCAGAGTTCTCTGCTGTCCTCATACTTTCCCAGAAAAATATCACCAAAGAGTGGAAGGAAAGTGTTTGCAGAGAGAGAGGTGATTGACTACACTGTTATTAAATTGTGTGTGTGTTGCAAAAGAGTCCACAGGGTCAATTATTGGGATGTACACAAAGAAACAATGAGGCTGATTCATTCTGGTGTTCTTTCAGGTTTGCATCACAGAGTCTTGCTGAGGTCAGCGAGATCAGAAGCAAATTTGCTTACAGTCATAATGAATGTTTTTGACTGCTTTCTAAGTCTCCCACCAAAACCCTTCTCAAAAGGTGGGCTTGACAAACCCAGCAATGTTTTAGCTTATGAGAAATGCATTTGTTGTTTTAAGCTTTTAAGTAATATGCTCTACAGCTCCTATGCTCCATGGAAATTCTCACTGCATGCAACCACATCAGGAAAGATTAAGTGCATTTACTAAGGAGTTGCTGATTTCAGTACACTATGCAAGGCAAATACTTGCACAAGCTTTAAGCCAGGGCCACCCAGGAGCTGTCTCACTCCTTTTCTGAAACTCTGTCAGTACAAACATTTGGAGAGTAAAAAAATTCTCATTCACAGACATCAAGAAAATCAATGAAAGTTATAACAAAATTATAACAAAAAGAGAGGGGAGATGGAGATGGTATCAAAGAGAAAAGGAGAGAAGCAAAGTGGACACAGAAAAGAAACAATGCAATAAATAAAACCAGGATGCAGAGAAGAGATGGCTCAAGGGGGGAAAATTATGCAAACAGCAACTTTCAAAGATCCCAGAAATCTAATTCTGTAAGCTCAGTTGCTGGTCAAGTCAATATTGCCAGCAATTTCCAGTACCTTTGAATCCTACTGGTCACACTATCTTCTTATAGCAACACAGAGAAGTCATATTGACTTGGGAAAATTAAAAAGGGAAGCACTACTTAACTTCTGCCTCAGTAAGATTCCCAGAGAAAGCAAACTGGTCATAAAAACAGCTTGAATAAACAAGGCTAAGAACATTTATAATAAAATCTTAACAATCTTAACAACAGCAAATACCAAAAAAAAAAGAAAAAAAAAGAAAAAACATTAAACTCTCTTGAGATAGAGCAAAATGAAACCTTCTTCCTCTCTTATCTGAGGGGTATTTCGGCAAGTCTGAAGAAACAGGAATTAGCACTTACAATGAAAATATTGAAGTACATGCAGTGTTCATTAAAAAAGCTCAGTTTAAAACATAGGAATTTACTTACACAAGTAGACAATCCTTTTAAACTCCTGAAAGTTTAAAATGCATCTGATACAAATGCACATTACCGGCTTTATATATCTCTACATCTCACTTCCCAGTGTCTTGCAGCTGATTTGCACAATACGGAATTTCCTATTCTAGGTAAGATCGGAGAACCTGTATTTCCTCTTTATGACGAGATCCTGTTTTGTGGCTGTCAGTACCTACAGGAAATAAGACTGCGCTGAAAGGCACCAGCATGATTAAATGCCTGCATCATATTAAACCCGGAAGCAGAATTAACCTGCCATGTACCTCCCTGCTCTAATCACATGCACTAACGCATGGACTTTGCATAACCCCGAGCAAATTCAGAAAGCGAAACAGAGCAAGAACACAAAGAAGTTTAAGGAGAACTTGTGCAGCCTGAAAGTGTTTCAATTTCTGAGCTGTAATGGCGTGTTCCCATGAAGAATCTGGCAGACAATGAAGAAAAAGCATATGCAGAAGGAGTCAGATAGAGAGGTTATGAGAGCTCAGCCTTCAGAGACACAGGCCTGAAAAGAGGATGCTGGTTTCTCCTCAGAGCCGTCAGAAATTTTGCAGAGCTCTGTAAAAAAAAGTCCAGGGTGACACAAAGGTCAAAAGGCAAGTGGAGCAATTAGGGATTTATATCAGGCTTTGTTGAAGAATTGTGTGACAATAAAGAAGTTTGCTCAACTGTGCTAAAATCAGTCATGACAAGAAAATTATGACAAAAGGACAAAAGTATTTTTTTTTAATGAACAGAGGAATTAATAAAATCAGATTTCCTGTGAACTGCTGACCCATGTCTGCTGTTTTATCCTTCCTCTTCCAGTAAACCTACACTCTGTCAGGTCCAGAACATTCCTGGGGATTCCCCCAGTGCTATCTCTTCTGCTTTTCCTTACAGCACCCTGGGCATGGAGATGAAGGATGAATTTCCCAAAGGGAACTGATGTGGCTTTCTTGTCCTTTCCCACCCAGACACCTTTTCATGAAATCTGCAGGAGTGTGTTGTCTTAGAGGTTTTCCAGCCCCATTTGAAATAGGTCATTAAATATCCACAGCAGGAAAGAGATCAAAACAACCATTTTATTTACTTCAAGCAGAGTAATGGAACAAAAAATAAATGCCAGCGTTATTTTTGGTGCAGAATGCTGGAAAAGGATAAAGAAAAGGTCACAAAAGTTTCCAGGATACAAAATAATATTGGAAAAGGCCAAATTGACGTTATGACTCTGGCTGAAGTAGTGGAGCTTCAGTAATTAAAACAAAACAAAAAAATCCCAGACTGTATGCAGAGATGAGCAATTAATCTATAATAATTGTGGGATTTAAAGTTAAAATGTCTTAACTTGGAATTCAGAGGAATACAAGTGGACAGCAGGCAAGTCCACAGCTATGAAAAGGGAGAAACTGGGCCATGCTTCTTCCTTGTAACCCAATGGTGCTCAGTAAGACTTACATTCTCTGCAGCTTACGTCAAACAGTGAGAAATCGTAAGAGAAAATTGAGCGGAAAGCGATTAATTAGGCAACTCGGGGAACTCAGAAGTGAATAAAAAAGTAAGCAAATTAAAATCACCTCAGCCAAGGAGCAGGTCAGGCACTGACTGGGACAAGCACGGCATTTCTGAGAGGGCAAGCTGCTTCCTCCGTTCTTTCTCCAGCCCTACCCCTCTCCCCGCCCCTCTCTCGGTTCTGCGTTCCCCCTTGGCGGCCACTGAGAGCCGCTTTCCCCCCACGCCGCTCCGCCGCCGCTCGCTGAAGCTGTCCGACGCTCCCTAAGCCCCTGCACGCCGGGCTGCGGGGGTGGCCCTTGGTTGACGCTCCCCGGGCCTGTGCAGGCACTGCGGGCGGGAAAAGCCCGGGTAGGGGTGGCCGTTGCAGCCGCCGCTGGTGAAGGGGGCAGCAGGTGGTGGTTGGTCACCGTGCCTGGTAGCGGCCCGGTGGGTGGTCAAAGGGAGTCTGCCAGGGTGCCTGGCTCCGCTCTGTTGGCCTTTCGGTGCGTTTGGGGCGTTTGAGAGCGGCTGCGGCAGGGACTGACCTGCTTTAAAGGTGTGGAATGCATGAGGGAGAGGGGGAGGACAAACGAGGGGTGCCGGGACAACCCTGGCAGCAGTGCTAAACCCGAGATGCTGTTTCCTAGTCAAGGCTAGAAGCCTTCAGGCACTGTTCGTGTGTCACAGAATTGCAAAATGGCAGGGGTGTGAAAGGGACCTTCGGAGATTACACAGACCAACCCTCTCCCAGAGCAGATTCACCTGGAGCAGGTTGGACAGGAACGCATTCAGGCGCGTTTTGAGTATATCCGCCACCTCTCGGGGCAGCCTGTTCAAGTGCTCCAGCACCCTCAAAATAAAGTTTTTCCTCATGGTGAGATGGAACTTCCTGTGTTCTAGTTGTGCCTGTTGCCCCTTGTCCTCTCACTGGGGATCAGTGATGAGAGTCTGCCCCCATCCACTTGACACCTGTCCTTTAGATATTGATAAGCATTGATGAGATCCCCTCTTAGCCTTCTCCAGGCTAAACTCTCGGTCTCTTAGCCTTTCCTCGTAAGCGTGATGCTCCATTCCCTTCAGCATCTTTTTAGCCCTTTGCTGGACTCTCTAGCAGTTCTCTGTCTTGAACTGAGGAGCTCAGAACTTGACACATCACTCCAGATGTGCTCTTAGCAGCGCAGTGGGGGAGGATGACTTCCCTGGATCTGCTGGCCATGCTCTTCTTAATCCATCCTAGGATGCCATTGACCTTCGTGGCCCCAAGGGCAAAAGGGAGAAGGGGCATTTACTATGTTGGGACTGAAGGTGGGCTTTGTATGTTCTAAAGCTTGTTGCATTTTCCTAAGTCTATGTAGTTTTAATAAATGACCTTATTCTACCCTAAGTGATATAAAAATAGTACTAAATACTTTCTGACCACTGGGAGAATCTTCTCAGAGTTAGTCTGACAGCTTTCTGAAGTTCTAGTTTATCTTCTGGTAAGTTTAATAATTAGTATAGCAGACAATTCCAGTATGGTAACTGCAATATTGTAAATATTCATGATAAATATGAGAGTGTGCTCTCATTAAGAGGTATTACTGTATTAACAAACTAAGGATCTGTCCTGCAGAGAAGCCAGAACAACATTACAATAGTTTATTTCATAAAATCCTGCAAGAAAGAGTTATAATTCTCAATCATAGGCTTCAGGCATCTGCTCATTAGCAACATGGTTTTGCTAATAAAAAATGAACTAAATTAAATTATGTAATGATCTGGGATCTCACAGGAAAAGTGTTGGTATTTTCCTCCTTCATTAGTAGCCAGGAATTAAATAAAATTAAGATAAAGCAATGAACTTTTTTTTTAATGTTCTTATAGCTCGGCATTTTTGTCTAAAATGGACAAGCAAAATTCTCCATCGCTAATTGAAGTTGTAAAACAAGTTGAAGAGCAGCAGCATTCACAAACATCAGAGATAGAAAAAAGTAGAACAATTCTTTTCCAGTTACAGGTAATAAACCTTATTAGTAATTACATTTTTAATTAGATAAACCTTATTAGTAGATTAGTTAATTACATTTCTAATTAGATGGAGAAGCAGTCCTATGAATAAGAGAAGCTGATGATAGCTAAATTTTTTCTGTTTGCATTTAACTATAAGGCAGCTGTTCTGTTCCTATATGAGGCATTTAGGCTTAGTGAAGACAGTAGGTACATGTTGATATTTGTGAGGCTGTAGCACAACTAAGACTAAAGTTATAGCAGAAGCTTTTTATTTTATTTGCAAAAAATATATAATCCAAAGCTCATGAGACAGCAAACCCACAAAAATTTAATAGAAATTTAGAGCTCTCTGGCTTTTTCATAGTGATTTACAGAGAAACTAATGGGAAAAAAAGAAGGATTTTAAGATTCTAGAAGCAGATTTTCACCAGACTTAGCATCTTTTCTCATCACCTTTTTAATACAAAATATTTCTTTTTCTGTTTGTTTTGATGTGGGAATCCTAAATAGTCATTAAATACTGATTTTATTTAATAGTATTTTGTTGAGCAGTGGATACATGTAGTTTCTATGAAAACAATTTCTGTTCTCTCTCAGAATTTCTGAATCTTTTTATTGTTATTCAACCTTTGAGATCAAATTTCTATTCAGAGATTTAGATTTGAGTCTATTCAGAGACTACATTTGAGGAAAGACAGTAGTAACGAGGCATTTTTGAATATGAGAGAATGCAAATGAGAATTGTAGAGTTCTGGTCTGTGAATAGTCCTGCAACTGAGATGATGTTTCAAATTTTGTACAAAAATAGCTTTTAGAAATGTCAATTGACTGGTTACACTTTGCAAGAAGCTTTCTCCTAATACCATCCCATAATAGAGTATAACCTTCTGCAACAACTAATTTGCAATCAAAGAATCTAAATATGAACCTGTTTACAAAAAAAACCCAAAAAAACAACCAACCAAACAAAACGAAACCCAGAACTTTACAGCTCTAGGTAATTAAGGTAGCTCATTTATTTTCTTCCACATCTTTTTCTTTCAATAAAGTCCAAGCTCTAGGAAATTACTGACAAACATAAATATCAATGTTAATAGAACAACAAAATCAAAGAATTAGCAACCTAAAGTCAGATTGCAGAGCTGCTCTTTCATCTTTGGGTCTATTCTCACATATTCAGGTCACGGAACACATGTAAAACAGTAATTTCCTTCCAAAATTGAAGGGATTTGCTTTCTGGTCCTCAGTAAATGATAACTGGGACTCATACAAGACCTGTTAAAACTGTTGCCTGAATTCCAAATTAAAAGTTACACCAAAAGTTTTTGCTCTTAACAATTATTAATATTAACAATAATCTGTTCAAGGCACTGAGTAAGAGATTTCACAGTGCTCATATTGGTTCTATTAGGGAAAAGATAATGTGACATAAATCATGATGATAATTATTGCACTTAATGTTGTAACTGTTGACTGTTGCTTTGTGTGGGATTCATAACTAGCTTACGTCACCTACAAGTTGGATATTAAACCCCATATTAGTCATCTATACACATTTCTGAGGCAGTGATTTAGCCCCGCCATCTTACACTTCATATGATGGGTTGAAGTGTGTTTCCTGGAATAATTTTCTTCATCACTGACAAAATGTAGAGGCCTTTTTAGGACTAGATGGATGTTTCTTTCAAGGTTAAAATAGCTGGTATCAGTCCTACTCTTGAATACTACTGTGATGGAGATGTGATTAAAAACTTCAGTAGAACAGTATCCAGTTCTGGGGCCCTCAGTTCAAGAAAGACAGGGAACTCCTTGAGATAGTCCAGTTCAGAGCCACAAAGATGATTAGGGGATCTCCCTTATGAGGAAGGGCTGAGGGATCTGGGTCTCTAGCTTGGAGAAAAGGAGGCTGAGGGGTGATTTCATTCATGTTTATAAATATGTAAAGGGTGAGTGTCAGCAGGATGGAGCCAGGTTCTTCACCTATGAGTGACCTCCAATGATAGGACAAGGAGCAATGAGTTCAAGCTGGAGGATAGTAAGTTCCACAGAAATATGGGAAAATACATTTTCACAGTAAGGGTGACAGAACACTAGAACAGGCTGCCCAGAGAGGTTGTGGAGTCCCCTTCTCTGGAGACATTGAAAGCCTGCCGGGATGCCTTCTTGTGTGACCTGATCTAGGTGTTCCTGCTCTGGCAGGGGGATTGGACTGGATGATCTCTTGAAGTCCCTTCCAATCCCTGACATTTTGTTACTCTGTGTAACAGGATAGCTCCTATCTGTCTTGCAAATATGAGTAATCCCAAGGCTACTTTATTTCATATTTTAGGCTCAATCTAGAAGGAGCAGTCTAAGGTGGTACTCCTGCTTTATGCTTTTGAGGTGATGATTTTAGGTAATGGAATTCTTATCTTACATTCAAAACCACATTAAAATGAAGAAGACTATAATAAATATAAATTACAGTGTTTAGCAAGATACCGAGTAGCCTCTCAAAAAATGTTCTTAAATGAACACTTAAATATTTTACAGGCAAAATTGCGTGAACTAGAAAAAGAACTGAATTCAGTTATGTTAGAAACGAAAACAACAGAAAGGGAAATACTTCTGCAAGATGATGCCATAGAAGCGGCAAAATTTCACTGTGAAAATCTGGAGGCTCAAGTTAGAGCTCTGTATTTTGAAAATTTAAAGCTGAGGTGTGATGCAGAAGCAATACAAGAAGAGTATGAGATAACCCTTGCAAGGAATAATGAATATCGGGAAAAAATAAAAGCTCATAAACATCTCTTTTGGGAGATGGAAAGTAAAATGCCAGTTATGGTTGAGCTTGACAAAAAGAAGGCTGTTGTTGAACAGTTAAAGACAAAGAAAGAAGAGTTAATGCATGATCTCCAGAATCCAGAAGGATCTGTTATAAAGCAAATGCAGGTACTATATTTCCTCTTAGACATTTTTCCTATTCTGTGAAATAATTCTCACACAGTTTAACTAATGCAATCTTTTTGCTCAATATGTTTATGTTTTGTGAGAGACTTACTTTGGGGGATATAGATAAATTGAAATGTTGCATAAATTGAAGAAATCTTGACTACATTATGCATTAAAAAAAATCATCAGNTGGAATTTAGAACCAGGACTTGGGCTTGGTTGTAGTTTTGGGAGATAGATAAATTGAAATGTTGCATAAATTGAAGAAATCTTGACTACATTATGCATTAAAAAAAAATCATCAGCCATTATTATCATCTCTATAATATTGTAAAAGTCAGATTCATTCTATGTGGTAGAACTCAGCTATGAAATAATTGCAGAGCTGTAAACTGATCTGTATCATTGCCAAACTATTTGTAGGCTTTTTCAGATTGTTGGATAAACTTACACGGACAGTTTTCGTAATTCTATGAAATACTGACAATTTGTTACATTTTTCATGTGAGAAGACAGTATTTTAATTTTGCTGTCAGGTAACAAACTACAAATGAGCTGTTTGCCAAAAGGTTGTAGATTTGATGAGATGGTGTCAGAAAGGGAAACTAAAAATATGTTTCCTTTGGTATTCTAGACTAACCTTGTTTTTCCTTGACCCTGACTGCAGTACTTAATAGAAACTACTATGTGGAATTTTTCACTACAAAACTTTACAAATATACGAAGAAACACAAGTATGGAGTTGAAATGGGGTCACAAATTTAATTTATTTAATGAAACCTGCTTTATTTAAAATCAGGAGTTACTCTATTCATGCAAGCTGATGAAAATTTGGTTGTACAAGCAAACCTCTAAATACTGATAAATTAAAAACCATTACCTTGCATTTCCCTACGCGAAAGAAAAATCTTTCTCAATTATTAGATTAAATATTCTTTGATTTTGCAATAAATTGTGTTTTAAACTAAATTAATACCACCAAATGTTTGCATATGTCAGATCAAGATTATATTTTTTAAGTGTCTAAAGCCATGTCATGATATTATAATTGTTAATTTTAATTGCAAGTCTTAAAATATTTTTATTTGTTATTAATAAAATATTTCTAATAAATGATCTTGTGAATTTGCTTATTGTAGATCACTATCTTTCATATTAAAGAAGTTGCACTTTAAATTTTTAATATGCTAAACAGATGTACCATGCAATTTTTTAAGGAAGTAATTTTTGTTTCTCGACTTACATCTGCAGGAAGAAATTACACTTCTAAAAAGGGAAATCACAACATTGAAAGAGTTCATTGATAAAAAAACAGATTTGCTGGAAAAAGAGAAACAAATACATGCTAAGCTTACAAAAGAAATTGAGGTGAGTTATTTGAATAAAATATAATTACTGTTCTCCCAACACAATGTAGATAGTGTAAATACTTTACACACTGTAAAGTATTACACACTGGCCATCCGTTCATGGAATCATAGAATTGTTTAGGTAGGAAAGGACCTTTCAGATCATCAGATTCAACCATCAACTTAATTCTGACAAGAACCATCCCTAAACCGTATCTCTAAGCACTATAAAGAGTATCTACCAAGAGTACTCATCTATTTAATATTTGAGTATATACAGTAACCTTATCTTAAATTCTTGATTCTGATAGTCTTCCTAGAATTAAGAATTTAATTACTATCCTGAGAAAATTTGAAGTTCAGAACATCTTTTCTTAAGTGTTTCATGAAGGCAGTTGGTTGTGAACTTTTGGAACAATATCCTCAAAAGATAGAGGTCACTGAATGGTAGTAAAACAATACAAATACCTTTTTATTCCTGTAATACTTCTGTAATACTTTAAATTTCATTGCTGACTTTATTATTCATGACTTGTTTCATGGATCGTTATAAATTATCAATGGAAGAAGCAATTGCATCAAGAAAATGGATTTCCCATGAATTTCCCTAATTTGGGCTAGCATTAATTTAGGGATAACACAGCAGCTCCTAATTGGCTGACAAGATAAAATTGATAAATAGTCAAAATAATTGAACTATATTTTCTATTTTTTTCCTTACTGAAATCCTTTGCATGCTTAGGTGGGTTTTAATTTGGAAGTTTCACATAATTTATTTTGTTAGTTCAAATAAATGCCACAAAATTTAATGAGCAGAGCTTGTTAATATAAAGATTAACTGATCTAAGGTTAACTCTATTGCCCATTGTAAAATATATGAGAAAAAAAGAATCATTTTTCATGTAATATCGTACAGTGGAGAATTTTTAAAATTAAAAGCAAAACCACTTTATAGTAAGTCTGTGTTATTCACCTTCTAAGAAATGTTTCATTATCACGGCAACATCCTCCTAAGAAAGTTGTCTAAAGCCAAGGTGAAAACTGGAAGCTGAAAAACAATGCTCTGTTATGCTATTGAAATCAATTTAATTAACGAGTGCAGGTTAATCTGTTTCTCTGTTTGGATTATATGGTTTTTGTGTCTTGGAAGGAGTCAAGTTTTATAATAGAATCTTTCAGGGTATTGTTTTTCTATTGAGACCTCTCTGGAAAACAGTCCAATTCTTAATATAAAATATTATAATGGACGTGCAGAGGTATTGATACCCCATAGTCCTCAGTACAGCTCAGGAAAGATTACTCAAGCCAAACATGGGAATAAAATACTTGGCACAGGGATAAAGCTCCATTGAGTTGCACTGGTGGGATTCAACTACAGGCTGCCTATGCCTAAATGTGGGTGTTTGCAGGTAATTACAAGGGAATCAAAAAGATCTCTATTATAATCACTGGATGTGTTGTCAGTGCAGTTGGTATATTCTTCAGATCGGTTGCACAATCTGGTCTTTCTAGACTTTGTAGTATGCGTTGGCAAAACAGGAATGTAGGCATGTAGGTCACATGTACACCTCTAAAGCTGGGTGTCTTAACCTGTACACTGACCCCATCTCAAGAATTCAGTGCTTTTCATAAGGACTTTCACATATTGCAGGGTTTTTCTGCTTCTAGCACTACATGGACCAAAAGTTGCTAGGGTTGGAAAGGGTCCAGTGGAGGGTCCATGAGGATGATCAGGAGTCTGGAGCACCTCTCCTTTGAGGACAGGCTGAGAGTTGGTTCTGTTCAGCCTGGACAAGAGAAGGTTCTGGGGAGACCTCAGCAGCCTACTAGTTCCTGACTGGAGCCTAGAAGAAAGCTGAGGAGGGGCTGTTTGCCAGGGCATATAGTGACAGGACATGAGGCAGTGGTTTTAAACTAGAGCAGGGCAGATTTAGGTTGGACATTAGGAAGTTCTTCACCATGAGGGTGCTGAGGTTGAGCTCTTTCCACAACATCAGAATGTGGCTATGTTACTCTTGGTAGATTCTTGTCTGTTCAGTTTTTTAAGGACTCCAGTGGTGAATATTCTGTGAGGTGTCCAGACAATTTTTTCTAATGGTTAATTTTTGTGTACAAGGCCCAGTAAAAGAAAAAAAATGTTCTGCCTTCTCTCTGTCTAATAAGCATATGAGTGCTCCCAGCCTCATCACATACACCAGACGGTTGCAAATACTGAATGCCAGCAACATGTTTCTAGAAAAGTGCAGGTAATATCGACCATTAATCTTACAACACAACAAAGTCCTAGTGGTTTTCACATTCTGAAGTCACTCATTCAGATGAGTGAATCTGAAATTTGGGCAGCAGGACTTGTGGGAGGTGGCTGGCAATGCTGTAGTTCTGATACAGCTGTACATGATTGTATGTTAAATACAGCATAATAGTGTTTCATTAAGCAGACACAAGAATAATTATACACTGCCACTCATATGCCATTCATACTAGGATAAGTAAGCCTAAATTTTCATTAAGTGAATACCCATTATTTCCACTTTTGTTATAATGAATGTTTCATGCTTTTCTACTTCAGAATGCAAAGTTTCAGAGAGTTGCCTGCAGCAACCATTCTTCATACAAGGCAGCAGTGAGGGAAAAATTGATAAAGTATTGCATAGCCATAGTTTGCCTTTCTAAGGGAAACATACTTTTTTCAGTGCAGGGCAACAGCAAAGATGCTATTGCAACTCTCTAGGTTGCCTCATTTGTGTTCTAATTTATACTTAAACACACAAAGAATTAAACTATCTTGCTTCCTCTTCTTGTGGAGCCTGAAATCTTCCATGTACAGTGTCACCACAGTTGTGACATACTGACTCTGGGTAGGATTAGGCATCTACAGAGCAGATATCCACAATGAACTTGTCACTTAAGCAACATTCATTGGGACAAATAATGGGAGAGACATATCCATTTTTTCCTAAAGGAGGTGTCTGAAATCACTCAGATGAATTGCTTCCTAGATGTCTCTCTCTCTTCAGCAGCTATAAACATGGAGTGACTTGGTTAAATACCAGAATCTACCAGAGCTGAACCCACCTCTGTAAATAGTTTCACTTGAAAGGAATTTTGAAGTTACTTTTATTGTATTTTATTAGGTACAGAATAAAAGATACGATGCTATTCTAAAGCGTTTACATTGCCAGCTGAACAAAGTCCATTCAAATAAAAGACAATGGCACTGGAACATTCAGCAGCTGGAGAAGAAGGCAGCAGAACTAAGGAAGTGTCTTGGAGTAGCGGAGTTACGAAGTAGCACATAAAACAAATCTAACAAAGCTACAATGAGTAATCTTTTCCAAGCAGAGAAGAGAAGCTGTTCGTTTTGGGTTGTTTTTTTTTTCCTGAATATACTACAAATAGTAAAGTAACCCAACAGATGTGCCAAGGCTCAGTGATTTATTTCTATTTAAAATTTGTCTTTCATTCTGTGGCCTAAACTAGGCTTTGTTTAATCTGTAATGTGCTAGAGTAACTTTGATTTTATTCTTAATTGTAGCCAGAGGCTGTTCAGGAAGAAAGTTATTAACATTTCCACGTGTTTTCATAATGCCTGCCAATTTTATCTAAAATGTCATTTGAAATCGAGCAAATTAGATTTGAGGAGTTCCTTTTTAGTTGATTAGATCTTTGAAGATTAAGATCTACATTGTTTTTCTTATAGAAAAATTAGCATCAGTGTATATTTGCATTCTTGAGATACCAAAATTCCAGATCTTTTAACTCCATCCTTTATTACTGCAGCCTACTAAGAAACTCTGGAAGCTCCAATGACCTGTACTTTGCTGTGTGGGAAATTCACTTAGGTCTTTTTTGCTCTATATCTGCCAGGATGTCCTAGCAGGGAACAAGGAAGACATGGGCTAATCAGCTAAAAGAGGTTCAGGAACAAGCATAATCAGTACTGGGCTTCAGATAATCTGACTTCAGCTGGTTAGCTGAGAGGAATGAGTAGGCAAAGAGCATACTGGGCAGCTTTTAAAATGGAGGAACTCACCCTCTAGAGACAGAAATGTATTATAAATGATTGATCATAGAAGAACCTACTGTGCAGAGGATCTTAACTATCTAATACTGGCCATCTAACATCTAAGTGCCTAATTCTCAGTGAAATGATTCTTAAGATAAACGATGATCTATTAAAAATTCTTGTTCTAATTATAGTGAACAGTAGACTTTTTTTTCTCATTCTTTTTATTATGTGGTTGGCATTTCAGAAATTTACAGTACTTCCTCTATTCTTATACTTCAGGTGATATTTCAGTCTGGACATAATCTGTAACGTGTCTGTTTCATGGAAGTAGCTTTTTATTTGAGATGTCTTGAATAATTTAGATTTATCTTTACTCCTGAATTTAAAAGGAAGATTTAAGCAAATTGAGTGTTTATTGTGGAAAATGTTAAAATGCTAGTTTAGGAAAGCAAAATTGAACATGCAATACTGTTACTACTTGGAATGTTCATATATATATGTATATTTACATTTCCCTCAATTTGTTATTTCAATAAATATGAAGTTATTCTAGGCAATCTGCTGGCCCATGAAGTCTCTGTCTCAACATTGCAAGACTCTCTAGTTTGTTTGGCTTGGTCTTTTTCCTTTTCAATATTCTAAACCAGACTGGTTTCATTAAAACAATAATGTAGAAATGTAAACCTCAGTATCCTATGCTATAATAACAGTAATGTGACCTTTGAATAATTTGCTAGATCTGTATTTTCCTTGTTCCGTTTCATAAATACCAGTAAGTTTCAATATCTCATTTTACTTGCATGATTCTTTTGTACAAGTTTTGAAATTGTTTCATGTAATTTAACAAAGGTGAATACAAGAGCTGTATGTATTAATGGCATTAATGATGAATGTAGGGCAAATATACCCTTCTTCTATATGAAGACCTTACTATTGTCCAAGGCCCAAGTTGTCTAACACTGATTTTTTTCTCTGTAATTTGCAAGAGAGCTCATTTTCCTATCAACTGGGACCCTTGACTACTCCAAGGGACCTCAGCTATCAAAAATATATCCCTCCTTTTTTCTCAGTGTAAAACTTGCTTTTTCGATATATGTATTTAAATGGACTAAGCTTACCTCAGCTGTATTAGAAATACTCTGGTGAATACAAAGGATTCCCCTGCATCTGGTAGCAGCTGAATTCTGTATCAAAAAGACCCCTGGTCACTTCTTATTCCCTCCAGTTCTCACTCTGGTTTTCCCAAGATGAAACTCAGATATACATGCTGTAAAGGTGCTGCTGCAGGATTTAGCCTTATCTCCGTGTGATATGGTTGGAGCTTTGGATATTGAAGTACACCTCATCTTCTCAGCTTTCCTGCTACAAAATGCAGCTGTAGTTCAATTATTTAATTTCACTGTGTTAGTCTGTTCAATGCATAACTGTTACACTCTCATGTAATTAAAAAAGAATTATACTAGAACTAAGTTTATCATTAAATCCATTTAAAATAAAAATGCTAGTATTAGTCTTGATAACACTGCCCATGCAGTCCCCTCATATGCTGGAACTTCTTTAACTATTACCTTTCCAAATGTGTTAGCCAGTCCCTAAACCATTTTACTTAAGCCTTGCAAGCTATATAGAGCATGAACACTTTAATACAAATGTAATTTAGTATGAAGTCAACCACATTGCAATAACTCTGTTTCATATTTGAAATAATTTTGTTACACGGACTCTGTTATCATCATCTAATATTATTGCCCTTGTAAAATTCTGCAATTATAATCTCTTCACGCATAAACATACTATTTATGTGTTATTTATCAACACCTGAAGGTAGGGATGCCATCCAGAGGGACCTTGACAGGCTTGAGAGGTGGGCCCAAGCCAACCTCATGAAGTTCAACAAGGCCAAGTGCAAGGTCCTGCACCTGGGTCGAAGCAA